>JAULKK010000006.1:5329225-5343539 GCA_032355705.1 Rubia peregrina
TCATCATTATTCCTTAGTTTAGATGAACTTAACAAAATATGTTGAAATGACGGAAAAAACCATTGTTTTAAATATTTTAATTTAGTGGAGAGATTATGAAAGTTTGATATGTGTGATGGAAAACCAATGTTAAAAAATAAATCAGTTGGACTTACTGCTAGAATAGGGCTATGGTCGTGGGCACAATTGAAATTTTAGGTTGAAAGGGAGGACCAGAACTCAGAATTAACAATTGAAATTTTATGGTTGAAAGTGAATGATTGAAAATTTAGCACTTAAATATTATGTTAATTCACATTATTTAATAATTAATTTATATAGGTATGGATAATTGAGATCTAAGAGTAGATATTTTTTTAAATATAATATTAAAATTAATTAAATATATTGGGTTTCCAAAAATAGCATTTTTGAGCCTAGACCCAGACCCAGTAATAAGTAAAAAATTTGGGTCGGATACCCGGTCTTGAATTTTTTTTACCAACTATTTTAAATCAGGCCGATAGATGGGCGAATCAAATATTACGGATCGGGTATTTTTAAACACCCCTAGTCACTAACCATTGGAGCATCGATCTCTACGGAAAGGAAAAAAACAAATCCCGGCATTCAACTCTCTCAATTTCTTCTGTTTCCTTTACACTCGTTTATTATCACAAATTTTCTTTGGCTAATCGGTTGCAGCCATTGGCGGTTGACTATTCATTTTACTAATTTAATTAAAGGGTTAAATGCATTTCTAACCCGCTTTGAGACTGAAAGTGCAAATATAACTTTGTAAAATGAAAAAGTGTCAAACTAATCTCAACTCTTGGATGAATTGTGCCAATATAACCTTCAATTCACATTCCGACGTTGACTTGCTAATTAGACCATCAACCGGACTTGAAATGACGAATATGCCCTCAACCATTTCAACTTCAATTTTTTCCCATTCTACCCATCCTATTTCAACCAGCAACCACATCCCGCTGCCATCCACCCCCACCTGCCAGCTACCCTCTCCCACCGCCAGCCACCAACACTCATTCACCACCTTCTCTCGCCGACAATCACCACCACCTCCATCTCTCCCGACACCCTCCCTCTACCACCACATCCTTATCATCTCTCCTGCCCAGCCACTGCCAACCACCATCCCCGTCACCTACCACCTCTCTGGGAACCAAACCTAGAATATTAACATTTCCATCGCCGACATAACTTCTTCTACTAGGATTTTTTTCGGATGAGATCGAGGAGGCCAAAACTAAAGCCCATAATCAATCTCAATCTCAATCTGTGGCCCCCGGTTGCAATCCCAAACTGACATTTGTGCCTCGGACTGGTGGGTGGATGAGAATTGGTTGTGCAACCTAGAGGGGGAGAGGCAGAGCACAGTTATGGTGAGGATATGGAGAAAACAACCGGGTGGAGAACGGCGATGGAGGAGCAAAGCACGGTGATGGAGGGGCAGAGTAGGCGGAGACGACGGAGATATATCGATTTTATCCTTTTTTCTTCAATTTTTAATTCATGGGCAAAATTGTCATTTACAACAAAACTGGCCAATTACCAAGTAGACAATTGGAGTCAAGGTCTCCTAGGATTATATTGGCTCATACTTCATAAAATTAGGGTTATTTTAGACCTTTCTATTTTTATAGGGTTATATTGGCTCTTTAACGCTAAAGTCGGAGTTATTTTAGCACTTTACTCTTAATTAAAAGTAATCATAAAAATAATGGAATTTTAGAATAAAATTATATAATGACTAATTATCATAAATGAAAAGATAAATGTACTCTAACAAGGAAATATAAACCATTTCCTTGTAGGTAAGATTATATATTAATATTCTTATAGACTCTTTTTTTAAAATTCTGTTAGCCTTTTGTTTGTAAGCCTATATGTATTGTCATGCTCATGATCGATGAGATGTTTCATTTAACTAGTTATTTAGTTAGTTTAGTTTTTTTTAGTTAGTTTTTTTTCAAACAATGATTTCATTCTCATTAATTTCATGATTGTTACATAATTGTGTCAAATGTAAGATAAATATAATATTTAATAGTCATTTATCAAGTAGTATAATATTAAAAGTCAAATAACTAACCTAAACACTTAATAAAATATCTAGTTAAATCATTTAAATAAAAATTAACAACTAATACTAGTAGGTAGTACCTACTAGTGCGTTCAACGTATCCTTAGTTTGATTTAAGATGAGTGAATAAGTTTAAGAAATATTTTGTGAATAATACTTCTTGTATAGATTAAAATCCCTTGCCTTTTCTAACTCTGTAAATGTCCTTATAAATTTTGTAAACTGTAACCCTGGTGAATAATATAAACACAATTTATTCTCTACATCATATCAAAGATTAAAATTATGAAATCTCTCAAATATTAAATCCAAAATTTGAAGACATCGTTGTCGTCCATTTGATTGCCACCAATCGACCTCCTGTTTGCCGCTACAGTGCAGCCAAAATCGTTGATCACTGGTCAACTTTGTTCATCCTTGTTTATATTCACGCCCCAACGCTGTTGTACGCCACACACTGCCGATCGTCCATGCGATGACGCTGCTGATCACTTGTCTTTGTCACCGCTGTTAATATCCGCCTAGCATTGGTTGTTGCCCCCTTGTGTTGAATCTGTAATATGCCGACGCTCGTGATGTCGTGCAAAGCCTCTTGCATCACCGCCAAAGCCGATGCCAAATCATCCCGTGATGTCACCACTTTTGATGCACTTGCTGCTTTCCTTGGTTAGCTGTAGGTTGACGATGGTAGCTCAGAGTTAACACCGTCAAGCTGTCCGATGAACTCTTTGTACTATTTTCACCCTTCCGATCACCCTACACTTGTGATCAGTCACGTGATCCTTAAAAGAGAAAAATATTGAGAATGGACCACTTTCATCCATAGTGCATTTCTTGCTAAGAAGAAAATTGGTTTCGTTGGTGGAACCATTACCCCACCCCCGATTAATGATCCTAATCATCAATACTGGTTTGGAGTTAACACTATGCTTATTTGTTGGATCCTTCAGACTATTGATCCGTCTGTGCGATCCTCTTCTAATTACTTTGACACTGTTAAAAAATTATGAGATGATTTGTTGGAAGATTCTCGCTTGGCAATGGACCATAAAATCTGCATACACGTGGCGATATTATCAATTGCCATAAGAATGAACAAACTATCGCCATCTACTATGGCAAACTCAAGAAGTTGTATGATGAGTTCAACTCTCACATACCTCCCCTGGATTATTTATGTTAACCTTGCAAACAACTGTGCCACTGCAATGCTACTTCAAACGTTGTCAATGATCATGAGAATGAGATGATCTATCAAATTCTACTTGGTTTAGATAATGGCTACAATACCCTGCGATCTAATGTCATGGATATAGAACTGCTATGACCACTTAGTTGCATTTACACTCTTACGATTCAGGAGGAGACTCAAAAATCTATAATTTGGGTGCGTGAAGCTTCACATGACTCAATGGAATTTGTTACTCGTTGCCCACCTGCCTCAGGTTTCTCATTGGGAGCTATCTTTGTAGCTGATTGTAAGAATCTGTTATATTCTCATTGTTATCGCAAGGGTCACTAAAAATCCACTTGTTTCAAGATCATAGGTTGCCTGGAATAGTTCACCAAGATGAGGACTAAAGTAGCCGGACCGAAGGCACTGCCAAATACCCATGCATCTAGCCCAATTGGAGCTCTCGGAAATGCTACTGCCCCCCGGTGTCCCCAACTCAGAATTTTGTTCGACGAATCAGCCACCCTGATGTCTCTGGGTTTTGTGCAAGTAGCCGCTGCCTCAACTAGTTTGGATCGGTCTACCCTCTGCTCTCTCTAATGACCAATGGAAAATGGTTCATAACTTATTTACTCAAAAAATCCTTCCAAAAATGCATCTAACAAGCTTATTTTACCTTGGATTCTCAACTCTGAAGCCTCATATCATAGACAAGTGACAAGGATTCTCTTACTAATACTATTACGGATGTGCACTCGACTAATGTTCTATTACCTGATGGATTTGTATCATTTGTTGTTCGATATGGTTCATTATACTTTGGGGATATTGTTCTCTCTAATATGTTCTACATACTCGCACTTTGTTGCAAAAAATTTTTATCTTGCTCTAGATTGCTTTCTGCATTACAATGTCTAGCTCTGCTTACTAATTCTTTTTGCATATTACAGAAAATCAATTTGAGGACCATGATTGGCTTGGGTAAACGACATGGGGCTTTATTTTCTTCTTTTGATAGATTACTGGGTTTGGCCTTCTCCCATGGAGCCATGATCAACCTTTGCCTCTGTTTCAGTCTCTTTATTTGATTTATGGCCTTTTGGACATTCTTCTTTAACAGTGTTGTTTTATGTTCCTACTCTTCAGTTTAGCACAAATAATATTGATGTTCCCTGCTTTGTGTATCATAGAGCAAAGCATACTAGAAATAGTTTTTCTTTGATTTACCAGTACTTTGTTTGAATTAGCGCATTGTGATGTTTTTGGGCTCTATAACTCACCATCTAGTAGTAGAGCAATTTATTTTTAACCATTGCTGATGATTTTTCCCAAGCTGCTTGGTTTTAGTTACTAGTTGTTAATTCTGGGTAGCTTATATATTTAAGGATTTTTTTGCTTTAATTCAAACTCTTTTCAGTTGCACTGTTCATCGGGCCTTAGCTGATATGGTATAGAGTTGCTTCCTATGCGTTCTCATTTTTCTTAGTCTGGTATACTGTTGGAGACTTCCTATTTTGACACATCGTAGTAGAATGGTCAGGTTAGGTGCAAGAATTTCCATATAATGTTGCTTGTGCTTAGTTTTTCCAGGGTAATATGTTGATTGAAGTTTGGGGGAGAATGTGTTCTTAGTGCTGCATTTTTACCAACCAAACTCTGAATCCTCAACTTGATGGTATTATTCCATTCAAAGCTCCTCATGGTCATGCTCTGAATTACCAAATGCTTCATTTTTTTGGTTGCCTATGTTACGCCCTCGTATTTCCATATATTGTGACAAGTTCGATCTTGGATACTGCTAATGCATCTTTCTTGGCTATCTAGTTGACCAGAAAGATTATCGTCTGTATGACTTGGAATCAAACACATTCTTTGACAGTTGCGATGTTGATTTTTATGAAGATCATTTTTTCCATTTGTTGAGCCCATGTCACCTCGCAGGCTAGGCCTGGCGAGTCTGTTTTGCTGATCCTTGTCGAACCAACGCCGTCGAGCTCCGGCAATGTGCCTTCATTGCCAAGCTCCTTTGTTGCACCACTGTTGCCAGACACCGGTCTTATGTTGCCTCCGTCGGCCATCAGAGTCCCATTGTCAGCTCCTAGCATCACATTTCTGGTTGTGGAGATCTATTTGCCAATGAACATTCCACCTCAGGCGCTGCCTGATCTAGTTCTTCATCTCATGAGCTCCTTATTTACTGAAGTACCTGTGGTTGTCACATCCCGGCTTATATAAATGACCATGTCAGCTCTATTTCTTCTACCAAACCTCCATACTGATACATTCACTTCATCGTCATCATTATCCTCACGTGTTCTCTATCCTTTAACTTATTATGTAACTTGCAATAAATTTTTGGTTTCACAAGCTAGATTTTTGGGTGCAGTCCTTCAGTGCAGATCCTACCAGTTTTTATGAAGCTTCCAAGCATGCACATTGGCGTGAAGCCATGGTAGAAAAACTATGTGCCCTTGAATGAAATCAGACATAGACCACAGGTATGTTTTCTCTGAAAAAACTACAATTGATTGCAAATAATTATATCTTACTAGGTACAAGTCTGATGGTACGATTTAATGGCACAAGGCTCGACTTTTGGTCCTTGGCATTCTCCAAATTGAAGGTACTGATTTTACAGAAGCTTTTGCTCCCATTGCTAAGATGAGTTCGATTCGGTTAATTCTGCCTTTTGCAGTCATCCGTGGATGGGAACTTCATCAGATGGATGTTCATAATGCTTCTACGGGGCAACCTTGAGAAGGAAGTCAGCATGCGCCCACCCCCTGGTTCCTCTACGCCTCTTAGGCTTACCGTGGGCTTCAAAAATCTCTCAATGACTTACGCATAGCTTTCCAAAATTCGTTCGTCAAGTTGGATGATGCTCTTCGTGTTTTTGACTTCGTGTAGAGTAAGACAGATTACTCTCTCTTTTACTACATTTGAGGTTTGGTTTCCTTGCATGTTCTTGTTTATGTGGATGATTTGGTTATTGTTGGTAGTTCTTCATTGCTTCTATCTGAGTTCAAGGCATACTTGAGCTCTTCTTTTCACATGAAGAATCTTAGTCCTCTCGAGTATTTCTTTGCGGTCGGATGGGATGTTTTTGTCTCAATGGAAACATGCCCATGATATTCTATCTGATGCAGGTTTATTGGCTGCTAAATTGACTAATTTTTTGATAGAACAACAACACGACCTTGCAAGCGTGGAAGGGCCCATTTACCAATGATCCTAAGCAGTATCGTCGTCTTGTTGGTCAGCTGATTTATCTCACCATTACCTGTCCAGAACTCAGTTATTCCGTGCATACTCTTGCTCAGTTTATGCAGTCTATGTGCATCTCTCACAGGCATGCTGCGATTCCGACTGGGCCGCTTATCCCATTTCCCGACGCTCACTTTCTGGATATTTCGTGATGATTGGTGATTCTCTAGTTTCATGGAAGACAAACAAACAACCTACAATTTATCGTTCTTCTGCTAAAGCTTAGTATCTTGTTATGTTTGTAACTTGTTGTGAATTGTTGTGGCTTAAATCTCTTCACCGCAATTTCGGTGTTGGGCATTCGGTGCCTATATGTCTCTTTTGTGATAGTCAATCTGCTCTCCATATTGTCGCTAATCTTGTCTTTCATGAATATATGAATCATATTGAGGTGGATTGTCATTGTACGTGATCTTGTGCAGTCCAGTGATTTTCTTATGCATCATATTCATACTGATGATCAACCAACATATTTGTTTACCAAAACACTTGGACGGAATCTATTTTAGACATTACTTGGAATGTTGGGCATTCTCGATATTCATGCTCCAACTTGAGAAGGAGTGTTAAGGGATATTTTGTGAGTATTACTTCGTGTATAGATTAAATCCCTTTCCTAGTATGACCCTGTAAAGGTCCTTGTAATTCCTATGAATTGTGACCCTGTAAAGGTCCTGGTAATTCCTATGAATTGTAACCCTGGTGATGAATACAAACACAACTTTATTCTCTACAACAAGTTTTGGGTGGTTAGTTTTCTATTTTATTAAAATGATGGTCTCATTCTCGGTAATTCGGGAAATGCTACATAATTATGTCATATTTGAGTCGCACAACCCCTAACGAACAACTAGAACTAATCTTCCTAACCATGAAAACCATCATCGGACTCAAACAAAGTGAGGTGAGTTTCCCATAAATGGACCAGTCAATCCCTAGGAAATTTCCGGATTGAAGTCAACATACCATATTGGTAATCTGCTACTCAATCTACGTCTCTAAACTTTTCAATTTCACCGGATTGTATAAGCTCTTTAGTTTCATGGAACTATTGATGGATTTCTTCGATCATCAGTGGGAGACACCTATTTAAGCAGTTTCCGATCATCGGTGGTTGGTTAGTTGTTCCTTTGTATACACTCAACCTAAAGGTGCAGAACATACAAATAACATTCGTTTATGACTAATAATTTGAACAATCATAATATCTCCCGCCTTACTTCCACAAGAACAAACAAGGAAAAACGGACATGAATCAAGTACCACACTAGCCCAACATTAAATACAAAGCTTGATCACCACCAACCAAGAATTGTTTCACATAATTTGAACATGAATCTTCTAACGACATAATTCATCTTGAGCACTACTTGTAGTTGTTGTCGATTGCTCATTGGTTGAGGCTTTCTGCAGCACCAGTATCAGTCCGTCATCTATTCATTTCATTTTGGCACACCACTTCTAAATACAAAAATTTAAAATTGTTAATTATGTGAATTAAAATGAATGTAGAAAAGAAAAGAAAAAGAAAAATAAATGGTAAATATTACCTTAAACTATGCTATATTTGAAATGTGTCAAAATAAAATAAACATCTTAAAATGAAAATGTGTCAATAATAGTTAAACGGAGGAAGAATAAGACTTATCCCGTTTTTCCCTACACATGTGACAAATAGCATGATTATACACCCACTTATTCCTCAGATTCTATAAAACCAGGAGACAAGCATACTTATTCTCAGATATCTTCCACCCAAAACAATCCATACTATATATGTTAATGTTGTCTTTTTATAATTAGAAATATATGTTAATGTCACCTAATCATGGTTTAACTAACAATGTTTTACCGGCCACCATCACTAGTCAACTAACTCCACTACATCCTACACTTGATTAAGGCCTTTACTAGATATCATTTCGTCTCCTTAATTAAGGCCAATGCAATTTTTTCTCCAAACATAGTATATAATTAGTTTTATTTCGAATCAGGTGTAATAATTTTGTGTACTAGTGCCCATTTTATATGGTTTGAAACATGTTAGACTTAGTTAAATAGAGAACTAGGGTGTGTTAAGAGTTGGAGTTTAGAGTTGTAATTACCTTACGACTCTCTGATGTAATCTTCTATTAACTCTCATGAATCAATAACAAAATCATCAAGGGAAATCATTTTTTCATGGTATCAAAGTCTCGCCGAATCTTGATCCCGATTCCTTCCCCCTCTCTCATTCTCTTTTATCTTAATTTTTTAAATTACTGATACAACCACAAGTCTTCTCCAAATATTCTTGCTCACTCTCGGTGTCATCATCCCACTCAGTTCCAGCATATACTAGTCCTAAACGCCATTCTTCTTCTTCGCTCTCCAGTTTTCCCAGTGCTTCTCCGACCTGGCTACTCCAATTTCTATGGCGTTTCCCTTACTGACGACAGCATCGTTCAGGCTCTCTCAGGTCTTCTCCGATGCCTCAAGATCTCCGGTTGTCCCTCATCTCTGTTGAATCTCCCACCAGTTGCCGAGGCAAAATTCAAACCAGTCTTCCCCCGAGTTCCATATTTCAGCGACAAATGACTTCCCCCCAGATGCACATTGACTCACACACGACTCACCATCACGCACACGTCAGCTTATTGTGCCTGATATCACTAAAAAAATTGTTTTCGATTACGTAATTAACTCGAGATCTAAACTCCATTGTCTGCTTCGATGATTACTCATTTATTATTCAGAATAAAATCTCTAGTGAAACTTTGGGTCTCAGTTTTAATGAAAATGGGCATTATATTTCAGACTATGGTGCATCTGCTTTGTTGTCTACTGTGAAATCAAATAATTCATGTGCGTCTTTGAAATCTGGCATGCTAGACTTGGCCATATTCCACATTCCGTTATTTCTGATTTGCGAGCTTCTGGATCTTTATTTGTCTCATCAATTTTGCCTATACCTATCCTTTGTGATGCTTGTGAAAAGGCTAAAGGGAAGCGTTCTTTTTTATACAAATGATGTGTTGCTAGGGTACTTGATTTAGTTTATTGTGACTTATGGGAGCCCTCTCCTATTTTATTTGTTGATGGTTTCTCCTACTATGCTATTTTCCTTGACGATCATTCCCGACTCTCGTGATTTTACCCACTGCGCCGCAAATCTAATTTTTGGAATATTTTATCATCAATTAGAGGCTTTTGTGGAGAAACGGTTCTCTTCTACCATTAAGGTGTTTAAGAGTGATGGGGGTACTGAGTTTGTAAATGGTTGCTTACTCTCTCACTTTCAGACAATGGGCATTCACCATCATATTTCTTATCCGTATACTTCTGAGTAGAACAATTGGGCTGAGCGCAAGCACTGCAACATTGCTGAGTTGGGCTTGTCTATGTTATACCACTCTCATGTCCTCTCTCTCCTACTAACCTCACACTTTTGTTGCAGCCGCTTATACCATAAATTGGCTGCCCTTCATGTTCTTGACGGACCATCACCATATGAATTTATTAATGGTCGGGTTCCTATATACATGAACTTTCATATATTTGGTTGTCATTTGTACCCTTATCTTCGTGCATATGCAGCTTACAAACTTCCTCCTCACAGTTTTCCCTATATCTTTCTTCGTACAGCTCCAAGTACAAGGGATATCGATGTTCGGATCCCACGTCTGGTAAGATATATGTCACCAAACATGCTCATTTTGATGATAATTGCTTCCCTTATGCCGATGCTTCTACTTCAGTATCTACGCTCTCTTTGGATGTCTCTACTTTTTTTTATCGCGCCGATGCATAAGCTAATATTCCTACTTCTTCCATGGTGGCATCTCCTCCTGCTCGGCTTGTAACTTCGGTTGCCAGCCCTTCTGGCTCATTGATGCTATTGTCCTCATCAACTAAGGCACCTTATTCTGTCTGCTCTGCCAATTCAGACCATCTAGTGGCTTCTCTGAGGCATCCGGCTGCACCTAACTCGCCATCGACCAACTCACTTGGTTTGCTGACCAGCTCACCCAGTTTACCGGCCAACTCACCGACCGCGACTACTCCTCCGGTCTCCCCACCTCAGCCTCGTCCTCATCGGATGACTACTCGATCTGTGAATGGTGCTATTCAGCACAAAGATTATTCTGACATTGTTGCTCGTGGTGTTCTTGTTGTTTTGCTTGCCCAGACAGAACCTACGAATTATTCACCCCTTCAAGATCCAGTTTAGGTTTAATTATGGATGATGAGATGACAACTCTTCATGGACAACACACCCTAGATTTGGTCGCACGACTATCGAATGTCAACATTGTTAATTCCAAGTGGGTCTGTCGGCTGAAATATCATCCTGATGGCGCGGTTGATCATCTTAAGGCATATCTTATGGCACAAGGTGTTTCTCAGATCCCTGGTTTTGACTTTGACCACACCTTCAGCCCTGTGGTCAAAGCCTCTACCGTTCAGACAGTTCTTGCTATTTCCACTATGCGCCCCATGGCCTCTTCATCAGATGGATGTCAAAAATGTATTTCTCAACGGTGGGCTTGATTTTATGGTTAATATGGCGCAAATAGTAAGCTACAAGGAACCGCTTCACCCAGATTATTTTCCTCGCTTGCGGAAAGCCATTTATGTACTCAAGCATTCCCCTCGGGCATAGTTTCAGTGTTTAAGCACCTACTTGGTTCAACTCAGTTTTCAGTGTAGCATGGCTGATACTTCTCTATTTGTTTTATCCTGGGGATCATCGTTGTTGTACTTGTTGGTTTATGTCAATGATATCATTCTTACAAGTAACGATTCGACTCTTCTTCGGCAATTTATTGACCACGCTCATCGAGAGTTTGCCATTAAAGGCTTGGGTTCTCTTCATTACTTCCTTGGATTGGAAGTTTCACCCACTCCTTTGGGTCTCCTTCCAGGCCAGGCCAAGTACTCCAAGGATATTTTTACTCGTTTCAGAATGTCTGATGCGGCTCCAATTTTCACTCCATTTGATCCCAATTCACAGCTTCACAGCAGCACCAATCCTCTATTTTGGAATTCGACACTCTATCGTTCTCTGGTCGGGACTCTCTAGAATCTGACTATTACTCGTCCAGATTTGGCTTCTGTGGTTAACATCGTTAGGCAGTATCTTCAGGACACTCGAGATGATCATTTTGTTGTAGTTACTCAGATTCTTTGATAAATTTGAGGCATTTTGCACTTCAGTCTCTCTTTTCGCCCTGTCAGCTCTCTCAAGGTGTTAGGCTATTCTGATGCTGATTGAGCCTGCTGTTTTTAGACCCGACGTTCCACATATAGTTATGTTGTTTTTTGGAAAAACCTTGATTCCTGAAAAGCAAAAAATTAGCCTGTTGTTTCTCGTTCTAGCACCGTGTCTAAGTATCGTGCTCTCGTCAACACGGCTTCCGAGGTTGTCTAGCTGACTCATCTTCTGCAAGATCTTCGTGTTCCACTTTCTAGTTTTCCACTTCTATTATGATATAATAGTAGTGCAATTTTCTTAGCTCAGAATCTAGTTGCTCACAAGCGGGCAAAACACATTGACATCTACTATCATTTTGTTTGGGAGTTAATTTTGGCAGGCAAGTTGCGCGTTGCTCATGTTCCCACTACGCTCCAGATTGCTCATGTTCCGAGTCATTACCTTACGATACTCTGATGTAATCATCTATTTATTCTCATGAATCAATAACAAAATAACTATGGGAAATAATTCTTTCAAAACAATCGAATTTGAACTGTTGTATAATAACAATTTCAGGTGCTCAATTTTTTTAAAAAAAAACTCAACTTGATCCGAATCGACCCTATCCATTTGGGTCTAATCAAACCGTGTTGAAAATGGTTTGCGAACTTTAGTCCTGGTTTAACCAATATTTCACATATCCAAATTGGTTATATTTCTTTAATTTTTTTAAAAAATAAATTAAATTTGAATTTATATAGGTTTTTCCTGTGGTTAATTTCAACCTGATTTGAGTCATAATTACATAAATAAAATTTGGCTTGTTTCCTCCTGAACATGAATTAAAATGCTCACCTTATATTTAACTTTTTTTTAAATAAAATTGTTTTGTGAGGGGGATTTTAGTGAAACCAGCCCTTCATATTAATGATTGGACTGACAAGAAACGTTATAAACTATCCTAAACCAATACTTGACAGGCAGTAGTGCATGATTAGCCATTAATGGTTTCATTGTGTGGCATTTCTAAGTTTCTAATTCGGAACTGTAGTCATTCATATGTTCCGAAATCAAAACTGGTGTTAGGCGGGATGGCCAGTCTTTGGACGGATATGGGAGGCCAATTCACGATGCTTGGAGTACAACCGTCATGTAATGGAATGTAACTAATGGCGGTTATTAATAAACTACGGTCGAATTGCAGGAAACACAATGGTTGCTTATAAGCACTGTTTGAGTTTACCTATTTGATTACCTATTTGATTTCGAAACAAACATCGGACGCGGGTCACGATATCGAAAGTTCATAGAATCGCTTTGAAATTTGAAACATTAGGTGCCTTGCAAATTTATAACAATGCATGCAACCATTGAGTATATGAAACAACTCCCGTTGAATGATAATTACTATTCATTATATATTTCATATAAAATCAAACAAACCCAATTTTTTTCAAACAAATCATCAAACTTTGTTCAACTCGCTCTATTCATCTAATTTTCTCGCAAAAATAACACCAATAAAGAAGGTATTGATGCACCGTTTAACAATGTTCTAAAAGGAGATCGTTGTCGATACTCTAGGGCGAGTTGCGTCAAGGTTAACATAGAACTCCGTTACGCGAAACAATGGTATTTTTTCATTTATTTTACACACAAATCCCCCCCCCTTCTTGCGCCAAATGAACCTTTAATTGTCGTTCATTCATGTTGTTTTCAAGGAGTTTTACCAATTTTCAACCGAAAACTTCATTCATAAACTAGTGTCGTTGGAGGAATTTGCGGTTGTTCAATGATAGTACTCTAGAATCTAGATCAATTAATACTCCCGCCATCCCATAGAAATTGGCACAATTTCTATTTTCGTCCGTCTCACATAAATTGACGCAATTCAATTCTTACCTAAAGTGGCAAAACATGAGCTCATACATTTACTAAAAGGGACCCCAAGAGGTTGATTAAATCTACTAGTCAACTCTTCCATTATCAAAATACCTTTCATTTATTTCTCATCAACATTTCTACTTCATCTTGTATTAAATATCGATTCAAAAGTAATTGTGACAATTTCTATAGGATGGAGGGAGTAGTAATGAAACAAAATTTGATACTGTACTGAGGTCAGATAAGTAGCAAAAATATTAGTCTGATTCTCTCCTTTTTTGGTTGATATCTTTTGGTAGGGGAAAAAAGGGTGATTTTACAACCCGGATGGATGACCTTTAGAGTTAATTAATGAATATATAAAGTGTTGTCTCATTCCCTTCGTGCTGCAACACGGTTTTATTTGTGCATACAACTGTACGTTTAAGATAGTGATACTCCATCCTCTAATTATGGTCCCATTTAACCACACTTTTTTTTCAGGGCATGTTTAACCATTGATAACTTTTGTTGTATATAATAACAGATATCATGTGAGATGTGTTTGGATTCTCCGAAGTTTTTAAAAAAGTAAAATTTTATAATTCATTATTGTAAGCAACCAAAGTTATCAGTGATCTTAAAAAATATGAGAAAAAGGGACATAATTAAAGTAATAGAGGGAGTATTACTGATTTTCCAAAGACTTGTAGACTAGTGTAGTTGGCTTTTCATGGTTTCTAACTCTTAA
>JAULKK010000006.1:5368832-5380903 GCA_032355705.1 Rubia peregrina
CCTGTTTATCAAGAACATTGAGGGAGAGAAGGTAAATGTTACTGTAGCATTGCTCCAGAAATCAAGGGGTTGCAATAAGGCACCGGGTGGAGTGGCTCGCGTCAGTGTGTGTGAGTCAATCTACCATTCGAAAGTTAGATTGCCGCCTGCCAACCATGGTTTCAATGATATGGGAGAGTTGTTGTGGAGTTTTGTAGAATGGCCCATGTCTCTATCGGATGCGGAGATTTGGAAGGCAATATAGCCCGGGAGGATGATCTTTATTGCCTTAATATAATCGACGATGAGGTAATAAGTAAAAAAATCTTTAAAAATTATTACAATTAAATTCTAAGTTCAGACTCGTTTAAGTCAAGCAAGATTTTCTCACCAGGAGTCGATGCCAAAATAATCTAGATCAAGCATCTCCTACCGTTCATCGAAACAAAAAAAATTGCATCCGAGGCATCCATCTTTTCCCATATTTAATTAATTTTGCTTAGCCTAACACTCATTCATATCTTTAATCTCAGCGCAATTTGACGGCATATGCCAATATAGAAAACTACGTTAAGTACTGCAACAAATGTGTGAAGGGCATGCAGGGGTCGGGAATGGTTGTGTTGTTGCCATAATTCCGACCTTCCACCTTTGCCACACATAATCAATGTGCATTGCTCATCGATGAGACGGTGGAGTTCGGAAACAAGCTTGGCAACTTCAGAATGATGGCCTAGCTATCGAACTCATAGATTGATGTGTGGGTGGGTGGGTACAGTTTACATTTTCACATAAAGTCTATAAATTATTTCTCAATTTGTTTAAGCATTAACAAATGCTATTCTTCTATGCACCTCTGGGACCAAGTCCTCAACACCAACACATACCGTTTGTTCTGTGTAGCATGGTACGCTTGGTCCAAGAATTCAGAGCTATAGAAGTCGATAATCTTGTGAATGCCATTTTAGATACCATGTTTCACTCTGACGCAGAGATTTATGTGGTGCCATACATTAGAATGTAAGTGACACTTTAAAATTATAATACGTCCGACAAATTTTTCTCCGATTACAAAATCATTCATGTGCTACTTTTCAATGTAGTGCTCATTGGTACTTAGTACTTATATATCCTGGTACATATGGAGTTTGTATCCTTGACTCGATGGTTGGAGGAATCAAACCCCACCACACTAGTGAAAACCAAGTCATTTTCAGGTATTTTCATTCCTTTCGTCTTACTTATTTTATCTTCTATAAGTGAACGTAACCTTTAAAAGTTCATCATTCACTAGCTAGCATGCCGATATCAAAGGTAGAAGAGGAAGATAGAATCATCTCCGGATTACACCCTAAACATAACTAATATTGATGCAAGTCATTCAATTTAAGAGTGCCAATTTATTCCTAACATTATTTCATACAATTACACTTGATCAAATATTTTATTCACAGTACCAATATTAGGTGAGTGGTTGGGAATGAGGGTACTAGAGGCTAGTGTACAATTTACGAATTAAACATTTGTTCTTCTTACCTAATCAATACTTACACCTAACGTGGGGAGATTTTATAAACAACAGGTGTTTCTTGAGGGACAAGGAGCATACATTATCAAGAAGATAGCAGATGTCGACAAAAGATGGTGCCAGATTTGGGTGGACACATATTCGAAGAAACGCAAGACATCGATGGACCTCATACTGTAAAATGAAGCAGAAAAAATAATTTTATTGTGATTTATTTGTTTTATGGATTTGTTGGTTCATGGAAGATTTTTTTATACTTCTACAGTTTTTACGTTTTTCGTTTCTTCTTGCTTAGAATTAATATTGGTTTGATTCAGGCTATTGGATTATGTGTATTTAGATTCAGAGTAAATTAGTTGTTTTAATTTTCTATAGTGAAATTTCCCCAGATTTCGATCCGGGATGGGACTAGAAAAATCAAAATTGGGCATTGCCAATGAAAAATAAAACCAGCACCGATTTATAACATTAATAACAGTTTCTAGATTAAGTAGCACCGACATTAATTTTGTTTCGGTGCTCAACATTTATCGGTGCACAAAAATTTGTTCACTGTCAAATACGATCCCCGACAATTCCTTTCTTGCTTGTGCTTGATTTACACAGGTGCTCAAAATATATGAGCACCTAGATCTGATTTTTACAAGTATCGATCAACTACTAGTGCTGGGCAATATCAACGCCTGTATTGTTTTATTAGCACTGGTATAATCATAGGTTAATCAGACACCGGTACCCTTATTCCGGTGCTGGTTATGGGGAGTCAGCACTGATACAAAATATTGGTGCTTATGTAACTACGTTCTAACATCCCCATACTTAGGCACCATTATCCAAGGGGGGCGAATAACAGATGCCTATGTACAAGATTAGTGGCTCCATCATGACGGCCTCGCCGGTGAAAAAGCCCTAAGGTTTGGAGTTTAAAAGGTGAGAAATACCAGCGTGATTTAGAGAAACTATGTTGTTGAACGGATGAGTATTCATGAAACATAAGTTAACTGGATTGATTAAATTGAATTCAATTATTGAGTTGAATTTAACTAGATTAAAAATGTATTTGACTATTTTATAATAAAAATATATTAACAATAATATTAAATTAATTTCAATTCTATTAAATTAAGTTAACTTAAATTTAATTTAATTAAAGTGCAGTTATAATGAAAAAATCATGGCCTCATTAAGAGGCTCATTTTCCAAACGAATGGAGTCTAAAAAGGGGATTTTGCCATTTTGTAATCGAAGCTAATTATTAGGAGAAAAAGAAGCTAGGATTTACGCTCAAGACTCTCATAATCAATCATCTACTTTTCATGACCCTCAAATCCCCAAAAAAATTGCTTTATTTTTATCCTAACAACCCTACTATTCCGCATAACATTCCGTATTTGTACCAAATAGTTAGAGTTTCTCTATACCAACATTGGTCCATAAATTAAAGAGAATTATTTATTGACTTAACTTAGAGTTCGTATCCCGTGAGACCGCCTACACTCTAGGCAGGAGTCTTTATGCAATTCTAGCAATATTCTACCTTCAGAAATCTTTCTCTAAAATTTTACGGGGACCTATTTCTAATAACTTTACATGGACTTATCACTAATTTTTTCAGAGGTTTTTTTGTCAAATTTTTCCGTCATTTTCTCGCCATCTGCAATCTGTAAAAAAATAAAAAATATTTTAATTTTTAAAATGCAAAAAATTAATATAATCGTTGAATTGAAATTTATAAACATCAGAAAAAATAGCAGAATATCAACGATTTTTTTTAAAAAAAACATCAACAAAAAAATTGGAGCAAAAAATATATAAAAAATCAAATAAAACAGTAAATAATATAAAATAAAAAATCAACGAAAAATTGAAAAAACGTCGACCACAACTAACAAAACATCAACTAAAAATCATTAAAATTATAAAACATTAACAATTAACAAAGCTTCAATTATCTTTTTTTTTTAAACTACAAACATCAACCAATATCAACCAAAAGCTAGAAACATCATTCATATCACCTAAACTTCACCCAAAATGAAAAACGTCAACAAAAGAAAAAAACACTAAAAAAAATCAAGCCATGTCACAAAAAAGGCTACAAACATCAACTCATATCACCTAAAACTCACATAGAAAATGAAAAACATCAACATGGGAGGGGAAAAATATATCAACAATTTTTTAAACAAAACTACAAATATCAACCTATATCACCCAATAACTACAAACATCAACTCCCATCGCCTAAACCTCACCTAGAAAATGACAAACGTCAATATGAGAAAAAAGACGCTACAAACATCAACTCATATCACTCAAACCTCACCCAGAAACTGAAAAACATCTACAGAAAAAATAAAAACTACATCATCAACCTATATCATCCAAAAATCTGCAAACATCAACTCATATCACCTAAAACTAACTCATAAAATGAAAAACATCAATATGAGGAAAAAAAATACTACAAACATCAACTCATATCACTCAAACCTCACCCAGGAAATAAAAAGTATAGCATCAACCTATATCATCCAAAAATTTGCAAACATCAACTCATATCACCTAAACCTCACCCAGAAAATTAAAAACATCAATATGAGAAGAAAAAAACACTACAATCATCAACTCCTATCACTCAAACCTCACCCAGAAAGTGAAAAACATCAACAGAGACAATAAAAACTACAGCATCAACCTATATCATCCAAAAATCTGCAAACATCAACTCGTATCACTTAAAATTCACCCGAAAATCATAAACATCAACTACGACTAGAAAACATCAACTGAGAAACACAAAACATCAACAAAAGTTCAAATTGTCAAATCAAATATCAATTTCAAAACGTCAAATTGAAAATCATAAACAGCAACTAAGACTAGAAAAATATCAAATGAAAAACACAAAACATCAACACAACTTAATTTATCAAATTAGATATCAATTTCAAAACATCAAACTGAAACGTGAATTAAAATTAACAACACATCAATAAAATATCATAATCAAACCATACAGCTCGGCCACAGTAGAGGAAACATTAACAAAGGAGTCAACAAGGCTTGAAAAGTCCAACTACAACTCACTAAATATTTTGCGACGGTCAAATAATTCAACAATGCTTGAAAAGAAGTCAAAGTTGTACCTCACTGAATATTTTGCCATTAGTTAAAGAAGTCAACAAATATTGAAAATTCCAACTATAATTGGTGGAAAAAAATACCTCGCAGGAAAATACTCCAGGCACGGCAACGAGGAAGACAACAACTCCAATTCCGACTAGTAAACTTTTGTGTTTCTGACTAGCACCGGCAGATAATTAAATGAAGGTTCGGCAAAATAATTTAAACCTTGGTCTTTCCAAAGACATACTCATGAACAATAATATTATCGTATGTGATTTTGTACAAATGATCTTAACAAGTAGTTTCTAAATATCAACCTTTTATTTTCCGTTGGTATACATAAGTAAACTTATTAACGGTCATTTTTTTTAACAACGTAATAATGATTACGGTGCAAATAGACATGACACAGAGGAGGAAGTAACATTTTTAACAAATAATATAATGTATACGAGCATTAAAGACGACAAAAATAACATTTTTTATAACTAATAACAGTATTGTGAATGGTTATCTAATTTTAAAAAAATAATATTATTGCGACACCAAACAAATTGGAGTTTAATAAATATAAAAAAATTCCCAATTAAGCTTCTACATTTCTACAATTATTCACTGTCACATCAACTCATATGAAGTGCGAATCAAAGTAATTACTATGTCATTTTTATGAGATGGGGAATATGTGTGTGTGTGTATATATATATATATATGTATAAATGCATGATAACTTATCTTTTCATAAAAATAATAACTGGGGTTAATTGTTCATAACTAATAAAGATATAGATGGAATAGAAGAAGGATAAGGAAGGAATACTTTTTCAAATTGGTTTTGTAATATCTTTGTCCATATTTGTTTTGTACTTAGTATCCCTTTGTACTCATAAAAATACACACAGCCCCAATAATTTTGGGTTTTAAATTCTATCACGATATTAGTCAGATTTTTCTAAAATGCCTAGCCCTTTTCTCCTCCCCAAAAATTTTCTATTCACGTACGATAATTTCTACCGTCTGCCAATCACCACTCCAATGTCAGCTGCACTGCTCCCAAGGTCGATCGTTGATTGCCAATTACAACCTTGATGTGTAATTGGTCCGATCTGCCTCCCTACTTGTGTTGTAGATTTTCTATTGCTGCTCTCATAGTTTCTTTTCCACTCACTACGATGATAAACTGCATCACCATCAAACTTGATGGTTCCAACTACTCCAACTGAGGTACACATGTTACTTGTGTTCTCAAATCGTTTGATTTGTTCGGCTTTATTGATGGATCCAAGGCTTCCCCTATCTGCCTTCTGATGCTGCTGCTGCTGCGGAGTCTTCCAAGAAATCAGTAATTGTTAAGTCGTCCGAGAAGTCAACGACTGCTACTGCGGCGTCTAATGATTATTTTGCCTATATCAGGACAAATCAGCAGATTCAGACTCTTTTTTTCCATTTCTTTCTCCTGCTTCCATGTTGTCAACGACCTCGTAACTTCTACTTAGGTGTGGAACGCTCTTTCTGCCAAGTATCAAAATACTTCGTGTGCACGTAGGCTTCATCTCAATGATGGTTTTATGAGCATACGTCAAGATGATATTTTTGTCTAGGATTACTACACTCGTTTTAGAGAAAAACCCCTTGATGGACTCTGTGATTTGGGGGAGACTGTTTTTAATAATAAGATCATTCTTTAGTTTTTTCGAGGAATGAGCACCTCTTTTTCTGAGTTTGCGTCTTCTTAGATGACCGTTGATCCTCCTCCTGAGTTATTTAATGTTGTTGCCAAGGTTGATGCTCTTGAATTTTCGTACAGAGCTCATGCTACTCCAACATATGAACCGTTCATGGAAGCTTTTACTGCATCTCAACATCCATCCAGACAGCCAGCTCGCCGTGGTGGCAACCCGGCCACGTACGACAACCAAAACTAGCACGACAGAGGTGGTCGTGGTCACGGAGGAGCCGATGCTGCTTCTTTCGACGGCGACTCGGTCTCTCAGGGTAACTGTGGCGCCAACACCACCTACCAGTGCCAATGGTGCAATCGTCTTGGTCATCTTGTTGCAGTCTGTTGAAAGTTTTCTCATGTATCTCGCGATGACGTTGCAAATTCTGCAGATACGTCTCAGCCTCAACATTCTTGCAATGTTGTTCCTAATTGGTACATGGATTCTGGAGTTACTAATCACATGACTTCTGCTTCCTCGAACTTTGATAGCATTGCTCCTTATAATGGTAATTGTCGTGTTTATTTTGGTAATTATTCTAATCTGAATATTTCGCATACTGACAATTCCCAAATTTAAGATTCTCTGACTTTATCTTATGTCTTGGTTGTTTATAATATTACCAAGATTTGCTATCTATCAGCAAATTAACTAGGGAGTTGAATGTTGTCAGTTTTGATGATCATTCTTTTACTATTCAGAACAAGGTCACCAAGGAGATCGTGAACCGAGGACACAATGAGAGGGGTCTCACATTTAAGGTTATGAGGGGTTTCCTATTATGTTATTTTTATTGATGTATTTTCTCGGTTCACCTGGTTATAGCTTCTGCGACGTAATTAAGTATGATTTTGTAGAGACATGTCTTCATTTTGAGGCCGTGGTTGAGAACCAGTTTTCTACCTCAAGCAGAGTTTTCCAGAGTGATGATAGCACTGAGTTTCTAAATCATCGCATACAATCACATTTTGCTTCTTAGAGCCTTCATCATCAATTTTCATGTTCCTACACTCTGGAGCAAAATGGTCGTGTAGAGCGAAAGTAGCATCATATCACTGAGACATGATTGTCGATCCCATAATACATATTCTTCCATTCCAACTAGTCTACTGACAAACTTCTATAACTGAGACATCGCCTATTAGCTTTCTGCGTATGGACATTAATCCAAGGTCCTTCAGATCATGAATTTCAGCCCCGAATCTTGATACGAAATATTTTACTCCTTCATACTCGTTCTATCTTCCTATACAAACTTTTTTATTATTATAATTTCACTCCTCAGTCTCCGCTATCCTTTTAAGGCTCTGTTTGGCAGGGCTTTTAAGCTGCTGTGCTTATAAGCAAAGCACTTTTTAGTGTTTGGTAAGGTGCAAAAAAACAGCTTATTTTGAAAGCAGAAGCTATTTTTGGGGCAAAAACAGAAGCTGGTCTCCCCCAGCTTTCAAAATAAGTCAGCTTTGCTTAAAAGCACAGTTCTGCCAAACAAAGCCTAAATATGACGTATTAAGGTCGGTATTAACTTATTATCGACGAGAACGTGGAAGTCAAACTCAAATCTGATTGGACGCCAGCCACAAAAGGAAATAACCATAGCCAGAGCCACTGGTTCAACCAGCTCGAATGTACCCTACTATCACACAACCTACGTTAACACTCTGTATAATCAATACCTCTCGCCGCCTCCGGCCCCCGTGACCGCCATCTCCCGCTCCGCCGCCGTCGCCTGCTCCCTAAACTTCCTATAAATATCACTCTTGTAAAACTTCCTCGTCCTCAGCACCAAGATCACCGATACCAGCGCCCCGAAAACCGTCACCCCAGTGATGATGAGGAACGCCAGCCTGAAGCACACCACCCCGTCGCAGTTCAGATTCTCCCCCTTCACTCGCTTCAGCCCCAGAGCTCTCAGCTGCCGGTTTGCCTCCACGTCGTACAAATGTCCGGCGACGCGCACGTTGAGGATGTAGGATCCGATGGGGCT
Organism: Rubia peregrina; assembly: GCA_032355705.1. Lineage (NCBI taxonomy): Eukaryota > Viridiplantae > Streptophyta > Magnoliopsida > Gentianales > Rubiaceae > Rubia > Rubia peregrina. Next base: position 5,377,174 of record JAULKK010000006.1, read on the forward strand.
CGCCACGGACCCGAAGTTGTAGAGAGTGGAGTAGTACTTGAGCCCGAAGAGCTCGGAGATGATGGCGAACAGCAGCGGCCACTGGGCTCCGAAGCAGAACCCGATGATCACCGACGCGAAGTAGAGCCCGCTAGGGACGCCGAACGCGATGAGGAGGTGCCCCACGCACGACACGAATAAGGTTGTGGTGAGGATGAGAGTACGAGGAAACTGATACTTTTTTAGGAGATACTCCGACCCGAACCCCGCGACGACTCTTCCGAGATAGTTCCAGATGCTGACGAGCGACACGAACGTGTCGGTTGTCTTCTTCGGATATCCCTGAGACTTCCCGATCTGTCCGAGGTTGTCGATGGCGGTTAAGGTTCCTCCCACGCCGCAGATTGTAGCGAGGAAGAGGATTATCATGTCGGCGCTGAACAGCGCCTGGAGGATGGTGAAGTCGTCTCCCCTGTTGGGCGGCCGGAAAACGGTTTTCCAGCAAGAGGGTTCTTTGGTTTCGGATGTTTCCTCTCTTGGTAAGTCGGTTTTCGGTGAAATATGGTTTTCAGCGATGACCTCTAATTTGGGGAGGTTTTCTAAGGCTTCCTTTTTGGCTCTATTGTTATTCATCTCTTCCTGAATAACGAGCGCCACCGGCAAGCAGAGCAGCGACACCACCACGGAGGCGCTGATGCCGTACTCGGCCTGGGAGAAATTCAGCTGCTTTTCGACGATGATTATGATCATGAGGAACCCGGCTAGGCCGAGCGACATGTAGAGAATCTTGTAGAAAACTTGGAGCTCGTGCTGAATGCGAACCACTTTGATGATCCGAATTGTTCGGAGGAAAACTATCGACACGGCGCTCGGGAGCCACCCGATCATGAGGATCAGAGATTTGGAGTCGTTTTTGTAGACCGCGTGGTAGAGCTGAGTGATGATGGCGCCGCTGAGGCCGACATAGCCCTTCAACAGCCCCAGCACCGCTCCCCTGCTCTCCGGGAAGTTCTTCACGGCGGTGACCAGCGCCCCGGTGTTGGCAAACGATTGCGAATTTGCACCGATGCATATGTACAAGCACATGTGCCATACCTGCATTAGATGCTACACATGTCACTTGTGCGCCACAAATATAACGACATAAAAATGGAGGATTGATTTTTCGGTCTTACCTGGGGTGTGGAGATCTTCTTGGTGACACATAACCACATCATGAAGTAGCCGAAGAAGTTGAGGACTGCGCCCATGAGGAGGACGACCCACGGCGGAGTGACCTCGTTGATGAGGCCGGCGAGGACGCCGACATTGGCCCCCAAATCCTTGAAAAAACTGAGCAGATTGAGGGTGGACTGGTCGTAGCCGAGGGCTTCCTTTATGTCGCCGGAGTAACTCCCGAACATGTAAGTTGCCCCGGCGGCCGACATGATTAGGATGGTGCCGAACACCATGAACCACCGGCTGCCGATGACTTGCACCGCCATATTGTTGCGGCCGCCGCCGGCGCAACAGTTGCCGGGGAAAACCATTTCTTGTTTCTTTCTTATTTATGGTTTGTGTTTGATGAAGAGTGCTATGGCATTATGCAAGCTATTTATAATTTACAAGTGGCTCCTAATTTTTCCTTAAGTGGGAAAACGAGAAAAATTGCACGAAATGGGAGACTTCCGGTTTGACTTGTCGTATTTCGTAGAAATTATTACATTATCGGAAAGGAGATCCTCTGTCACTCCTTTCCTCTCTTCGTCCTAAGCTCTATTTTATTTTCTTACTCCAGATACTTATCTTCTACTGCTAATACTTATCTACTCCCAATATTTTTCCGGTCACCGTCTGCTGACGGCAGAAGAAACCTCCAAAAACTCACTAATATTGTGCTCGCTTCAACTGCTACATCCACCGACAAATGTGTTTTGAAATCGATCCAAATGTTTTTTACGATAATTTTTTTTTGAGATAAGACAAAGTATGATTCTGGGTGAGGTTGTGGCTGTTAGTTTGGCGAAAAATTGTTCCGACAATTGGGAGCAGGGGGAGGAAAAGCCGGTGATTACTGGACTACAGGATCTTAAGAAGCGGCGGCAATAGTGGAGGAAGGCGGTGGTGAGAACTTGGGGGAAGTATATAAGCAGTAAATACATAAGATTAAAAAAACAGGATTCTTTATTTTTATTTTGAAGATGATACGGTGTCTTTTATTATTTATTTTTACTTATCACTCTAGTCCAATAAGTGGGTAGAACGTAGAAATATCACACTTTTGCATGATAATATTTTTAAACGCAATAAAAATTCTACTTGTTTTGGGAAATTTGCCTATTAAATTACAAATTTACAATGAAATAAATGAATGAGTTATGTGCCTTTTACATATGTAAAGTTTTACTAATATTGTTCAAAATGTCTTTTTTAAAACTGGCGATATGTGACTACTTGTATCAAATTGGAATGACATGATAAGAACAAAATGTTTTTTGAAAGACTGCATTATTTGGTTTTAAAAGTTGGTTTTGACAACTACGTATGGAAAAAATGGCAAGCTATGAAGAAAATATAAAGAGGGGGAGAAAGACATCAAGAAAAAAGAAGTATAAATGTCAATATAAAAGAAAAAGAAAGAGTGGCGTACGATTTCAACAATTGATTTATAGTGTCCCAAAATACATCAAATACAATATTTCTATTTAGCTGTATATATTAACTTTAAAATTAAGAAATTAATTCACCATAATTTAAAGAATGATAACCGAAAGAAAATTGATTTCAGCATATTAAATCATGTAGTTTCAATACAATTAATTCGCAATTTCGCTTACTGTAATTTCTATGATATAATTACAACAATACATCAAACAAAAAATGAATTATATTTAAAAAGATAAGAATAATTCACATTTTACTTTTTTAATGAAATTTAATCCAATAACAATATATTGCAAGGGTAGTATGTTCTTTTAAAATGATATAATTTGCGAAATTGGATCAGTTAACTATACTTCCTCCGTTTTCTTATTTATATCAACCATAAGAATAAGTCCTTGAATTTAGGTGAAGAAAATGAATGGATGAAATTGAGTGTAGAATGTAAAAATTAGAATGAGTTGATGAAATTGAAATAATCTTACAAAAAATGGAAAGTGTGTGTCAAATAAAAGAAAACATTCATTTATAGTAAGTGTGCCATAAATAATAAAACAGAGGGAAAATTCAAATTTAGTTTTTAAATCAAATCTAAAATTAATTTCACCATCTAGAAAACCCATATGTTCAGTGGTGGGCACATTAAGTGTCACAAAAAGCAAGCATAAGCATTGAAATCGTGTCGAGTTTTAAAAGTACCGCAAGTGATCGAAAAGTAATTCCCCTTTGTAATTGGCAGTAGTCAATGTATTCAAATTAGGAAACTCCACATTAGTCAACCTTATATATTCTCAATTAATCCCAATAACCATTGAGACGCATTAAATACAAGCTAATAATGGAATGGAAAATTTCTATTATTTTCTAGTTTGAGATTATGATCAAATGAGTTTTATAGCATTGTACAAGCTCGGTCAAAGCTCGAATACTGTACGAGCTCGAATGTTGTACGATCTCGAATACCGTACGAGCGCGAATGTTGTACGAGCTCAAATACAGATTTGCATGAGTTTGACTCGAGTTGAAACTCGAGATATTTTAAATGAGCTGAATTTGAAATAGTGGTTGTTTGAGTTCAGCTCGACTCATTTATGGTCTCAAGTTTTGTAGA
>JAULKK010000006.1:5401358-5414337 GCA_032355705.1 Rubia peregrina
CAAGAACATGGAATTAGAACTTCTTGTTGGGTGAATGATGTTAATCTTGCTAGATGAGTATGTTAATGTTGTTTGTTGTCATATTTGTCCTAAGGTAGCAATGAAAGATTGAATCTTGAATGTTGTTTGTTCCAAAACCCATTCTCTCAATCCCTCACCACCTTCGAAAATCCTTGCTTGCTCGCCAAAATCCTTGCTCGTTCATCGTTCGCACCACAACCACACCCGCTCACCATTCACACCACAACCACGCCCGCTCACCATTCGCACCACAACAACATTGTAACCCTTACCCCGCTCGCTGATTGAACACATCACAGCCACACCCACTCGTCGTTCGCACCACCGCCACGCTCACCGTTCTCACCACAGCCCCGCTCACACCACCGCTATATCGCTCCAATCAGTCAGTCGCATCCAGTCCACCGATCCTGCCAAATTGGGTTAAATCTGGACCCTAGTTGCTGCTTCTAGTCCGACGAGAATCAGACAGGAGGAAAGAAAATAATGAGAAATAAAGAAAATGGGAAGAAAAAAGGAAAGGTTAATAAGATGGGAGGGCATTTTAGTCTTTTTTAATCGGGGTTATAATAGTCATTTTACTAATTAATAGCCAAATTGGCTGGTGACAATTTGGTTAACGATTTTCAGGGTTAATTTTACACTTTTAGATTTTACAAGGTCATTTCTGAACTTTTGTCTAAAACATAGGGCTAAAAATGCACTTTACTCTAAATTAAAATTAGTTAAAAACAAGAATAATGGATCATAGTCAAATTCAATGGAGAGACCTCTAGATTCTTCTAACCAAGACAATGCTCGAAGTGGGGTGTCCCCATCACCATTCTTGTTCATCCTATGTCAAAAAGACTTTCGTCAATTATTGCATCGATCTCATTCCAACGTGTGTGCAAAGAATACAATGCGTAAGAGTTGTTTCGGGAGTTTTAAATCTAATATTTTCGTACGATTGCATATTGTTCTAGAAGTGATGAAGGAAGTAGTTGTAAACTAGCTGCAACCCTAAGCCTATCTGCAGCATATTCGGGGCAAAGACTTGATTTCGACAAGTCTGTGTTCTTAATTATCCCGAATGAAGGGAATGTATAACAATTTTTCACTGTCTAATATGTTGATTTGGGGATTTAAGGATTCAATTGAAAGGTAATTGCATTATCAAAGTGTATTCTTGCAAATGAGCAAGAAGAAGCATAAAGTAACCTTAAACTGATACATGAAAAGACTAAATAACCCTTAACCAATAAATATATATTGCTAACATTCCCACTCAAACTCATGATGCTATAACAATAAGCATTGAGAGTTTGTTAGACAAGAAACGGAATCACGCAGTAAGTGAGCCATCGTGAACAAATCAGCAATCTAGAGAGAAGGGGGCAAAAGACAATGAAATAGTTCCAATCTGCAAATGGTGGCGGGTGAAATGACAACCAATCTCAATATGCTTGGTGCTCTCATGAAAGACCGGATTACGTATGATGTGAATAACACTCTGATTATCACAATGTAATGATGTAGGACTACAAAGTGTGATTCCCATATCAGCAAAAAACCAGCTCAACCAAATAATCTCACAAGTATTCAAAGTCATGGCACGATAATTAGCTTTTATGGAGAAGCGAGAAATAACATCTTGTTTCTTTCTTTACCAAGAAAGGAGTGAATCACAAAGAAAGATAAAAATTTAGCGCTGGACTTGCGATCCTCAAAATCACCAGCCCATTCAGAATATGCACGCAATTGTAATGATGATGACGAGTAAACAGTAAACTTGAAACTGGGTGCTTCAAAGATACCTGGGAGTGCGAAGAACAGCATACCAGCGAACTGAAGTAAGGGCAGTTACAAACTGACTAACCAAATGAACAACATGAGTAATATCTAATCGTGAGATAAACTAAACTACCGACAACTATACGATATAACGTGGGATCAAACAAAGAAAGACTGTCAGTAGGAGAGTAGCGATCGTCGATCTCAAGTGGGGTGCCAATGGTTCTGCTGTCAACATGAAGTGCACGCTTAAAAATATCCGCTATATACTTCGACTGAGATAAAAGATATCCCTTAGAAGAAGAAGCAACCTCGATACCAATAGAGTAAATAAGTAAACCCAAGTCTTTCTTAGCAAAGCACCGAGCCAAATCACACTTCAACAATTCAATGTCACCAGAATTATCACCGGTAATAATCATATCACCAACATACAAAAGAAGGAGAATATGAATCTTACTTATATGTTTGATGAACAATGTTGAATTATAATAACTGGGAAGAAAGCCAAGAGAGATGATCATGGTGGAGAACTTATCGAACCAAGATCCGGGAGCTTGTTTAAGGCCATAAAGAGATTTGCAAAACTTGAACACATTGCCAGGCTGATGCGCTAACCCGGGATGAGGTGTCATGTAAACCTCTTCATGAAGATCACCATATAAGAATGTATTCTTAACATCCATTTGTGATATCTTCCATTGACGAATAAAAGCAATTGCAATCATAGTACGAATGGTGGTCATCTTTGAAACAGGTGCAAAGGTTTCCTCATAATTCATGTCATACTCATGAGAATAACCTTTTGCAACAAGATGAGCCTTGTATCGCTCGACAGATCCATCAGATTTTGTTTTAATATTGTAGACCCAACGAGAACCACAGTATGCTTCCTAGAAGGTAAAGGTACCAAATCTCAAGTGTGAGTCTGATGTAGAGAGGTGAGTTCCTCAGTCATAGTAGCCCACCATAAAGGATCATATACAGCATCTCTGTAAGACACAAGATCAAACAAAAAAATGAATTGATATAACAAAGGATGCAAAAGAAGAAGAAAATAAGGAATAAGCAAAATCAGGTTTTTGAGTAGACTTATGGATGTAAGTGGACGAACATGGAGGATGATGGTCCGCAATCTCAGAAGATGATTGAGAAGCCGACAATGTAGCAGAAGGGGTCAGACGATGAGTGTCAGTGTCGAGAACCAAAGTATCACGTTTAGATGGTGAAATATCATCGGTTGTGACATCTGAAGGATCAATGATCATGAGATCTGACTGAGTCATGTGGTGTGAACTAATGGGAAGAGAGAGAAAATGGAACACGCTGCTTAACATGACGATAGACATATAGTTTCTTACTAACTAGATCAAAACAATGATATCGTTTCCGATCACTACATAACATAAGAAAACACATGAAGGAAGATTTAGGAGACAATCTACTATGCTTAACTTGGGGTCGAAGAATAAAACAAGTAGAACAAAAAATACGCGAGGAGGAATAGTCAGGTGCATATCCATACAATTTTTTAAAAGGTGACAAATCTGTATTATGAGAGGTTAGAATTCAATTAATGACATGGACAGTTGTATGAATGGCTTCCCCCCAAAATAATTTAGGAATCTCAGCTAATAACAAGAAGGAACGAGCTGTCTCAACAAGATGACGTTACTTCCTCTCAACAACACCTTTTTGCTGAGGAGTATATGTCGTATGGTTCTATCAGAAGCAAGAAAAAGACAAAAATTCATCAGAGGTGTATTCACCTCCCAAATCACACCTAAAACACTGAATGACAATAGAATGTTGTGTCTTAATATGTGTTCTAAACTCACGAAATATGTCCAAGATATCGGATTTACGCTTCATAGGATCAACCAAATTATAACGAGTGAAATCATCAATAAATGACACACAGTATCTAAAACCCCTTTCGTATGCACGGAAGAGGGCCTTCACACATCAAAATGCACAAAATCAAAGGGAACACAAGATGATGAAATGCTTCTATGAAAGGGTAACATTAATTTTGCAAGTTTGCAACCACTACAATCAGAAATATCATGAGAGTGAAATTGTTCTAAAACTCCAATAGAGACCACAAACTTTAAACGAGATGCAGAAACATAACCTAAACGTGTGTGCCACAAATAAAAAAGTGAGAACAAACTACTCAAAGGAAAATAAAAGATAAATCCACATAAGAAGCAACAACATCTGATACATTCAGTTCGTCCAAGACAAAAGGTCCCCATGCCAACAACTTGTACCAATCACCTTCTGAAATCGGGGATCCTAAATCAAACAAGAGGAAGAAGAAAAAAAAGACACTGAAACCAGATTTACACAATTGACCAACTGAGCAAAGGTTAAGTGCAAGCCTGGGAATATAGTAGACATCACTAAGAGAAACATGAGATATGACAACATAACCAACACCTTCCCATGGCATATGAGTGCCATTGGCGGTCATAATAGAAAGAGGTGAATTTAGAGATAAGGAAACAAAAGAAGGTAGATGAGGATACATATGATGAGAGGCACCCGAATCTAAAATCCACAAAGAAGATGATATACCTGAGATAGACAACGAAGAAGATATACTTGAGATAGACAACAATGACAAACCTCGTGAGACATTCATGGCAGGAGGCTACAAGGCAAGGAACTGTTGGTTTGCTCAACATGTATGAGTTCATTTCAACATTAATCGTACGAAGAGAATCATTCTTACATCCCGCTATAACTAAAGCACAACTCCAAGGACTCAAAGTTCATCGTGTACAATTTTCAAACAAAATTTCAATGACAACCACAAGTCAAACGAAACCACAATCACAAAGCAAAAAATTCAAAATTCACCTATTCAAACAAGAATTAAAGTTGTAGTCAAAATCGAGAATTCAAAACTCACAACACAAGCAAGTACGAAAATTCCCAAATCGACATCCAAAATATCAAATCACAAATAAACAAGCAGAAGCATACCCAAATCGCCAATTCATTCACACACAAAATGCCTTCACCGAAAACGTCTCCGAAAAATAACCAAAACAAAAGAGCTTATGTCCGAGCCTAACTGCAGTAGTTCCAGACTTCAAAATCCTATCTTCATCGTTCACAATGTAGTAAAACGTCTTTGGAACATCCTCTTTAAGTTTCAGCTCAATCCAACTGTTGGATGTTGATAAAATTTGAATCTACCGAAACTACCACTTCAGAAGTCGAAAATCACTCTTTTACTCTATCTTCAATCGATATCCACTTCACTCTATCTTCGATCCATGGCTCTGATACCATGTTAATTTGGGGATTTAGGGATTCAAGAGAGAGAGAATTGTATTATCAAACTGCATTCATACAAATGAGTAAGAAGAAGTAATCCATCTGTTTCTCTATTTGTGACACACTCACCTTATTGAGATGTTTTTTTATTAAATGACACACTTTCCATTTTTTGACAAGATTATTTCAATTTCATCCACTCATTCTGCATTTTTACTTTTGACATTCAATTTCATCAACTCATTTTTTCATCTAAATTCAAACACTTGTACATATGGTACAACAAATAGAGAAACAGAGAGTATAAAGAGAGAGAGCCCTAAACTAAAACATAAAAAGACTAATAAACCCTTAACTAATAAATAGTAGTATATTGCTAACATAATGAATAACTATGTCAATTTTTCTTAGAGTTTAAACTTTTTAAATTGCATGTTTTGTTTAAGTCATATCCTCCTCCGTTTTTAACATTGACTCACTTTCTTTTTTATGATAATTTTCTAATATTGGTTCATTTCCCATTTTGACAAATTCAAAATTATTTTCATCCACAAAATTTACTTCTTACTATTTCAATACATTCTCAATCACTAATTCTACCTTACTAAATTCAAGTGCAAAAAATAAGTGAGTCAATATTAGTGAATCGGAGGGAATACTCGCACGAATAATAAATTCAAAATGAGCGGGTACGGCGTGAATCACGATGGCACTATTTATTTAACACTCCGCTTACGCTAGATTTCCAAATCCTGCATCTCTCAATTACTAGACGATTTAAATGGGGCATCCTCTCATAAAAGAACAAAAATAATGCAACTTTACTACTCCCTCCGCCCTAGTTCAAACTGCACATTTTTTTATAAACTTTTTCATAACGTATTATATGTATAATAATAGTGCATTAAAATTTGATGTTTAAAAAATACATCATGCATGGAATCCAATGATATATCACATAATAATATTTGAACTGGGACACAGGAGTAACGTGAAGTACCCAGAAAAGACCTATGAGTAAACCAAACCAAACAAAATGCTACCAAATATTTGACATAGGCAAGTAAATGATGGTTAGTTTCCATTTTCACTCAAAATACATTATAATAATATACATATTTTATTAGTTCATTCAAATATATAAAAACTAATTGATATATAAATAAAATAATTTCTCAATATGAAATTTTTCATTGCATTTCTCCTTCTTTCCAACTTGCTATTTTACGAAAATGTATAAGGAGTAGCTATTTTCTTAAATCCAGAACCTATATTTCTATTTTTTTACAACATATTTCTATTCATTTTATATTGGACTTGAGAAGTATTACAATTTTATACGATTTTGAATTTATGACCAGTTAATATATTGATATTCAATGTAATTAATTTTTTAAAGTTTATGTTAATCTCACTATTTGTGATTATTGTTTGACCAAATTTCCAGTATCTCAAATCAATATTATTTTAAGTGTAATATAAATATGAAATGAGTAAATGTACTCCCTCTCTCCCATATGAAATTGCACTTACTTTTTTGACACTATTTTCTATCAACTTTTGACCATGTATTTGAATAGATATATGAACAAAAATATTATTGTATATTATTGTTCAATTCATCGTAACAAGTATATTCTAAATATTAATATTTTATTTATCATTATTATACGTATGTAAATATATTAACATTCAAACACGGCGTACTAATAATTGCAGTGCAATTTTACTGAGACATGGGGAGTTATAAAATTTAATAATAAAATAATATAAATAATATGACATGTAATAAATGGCTTTAATTATAAAATTGAATTAGTGTATAAATATAAATATTATTGAGCGATATCTTATTAAAATCATCATGATATATATTTTTAAAATATTAATTTTCACACATTTTAATTATGCTTAATAAAATATACTATTAAAGAATAAAAAATTGAGTCAATTGTTAGTCAAAGTGTGTCATTTGAAATAGACATACTCCCTCCGTCCCACTTTAAACTTCCTATTTTTCTTTTTGGGACGTCCCACTATAAACTTCCTAATTCCAAACTTCAACTTTTAACCATAAATATGTGGTCATAACCTTCCTTTCATTTGATTTATGTAGACTCACTCTCATCATCCATTAAAAAATACCACATATACTTGTCTTAAACTTTGTGAAAAAAAATAATTATGAAGTTTAAAGTGGGACAGAGAGAGTATTAAGTAATAAAATCTATTTTAAAAAGCTACTAACAAAAAAAAGTAGTAAATAAATTTATTTCCTTTCTACTACATCATATGCTACATAATTTTACTTTTAATTTTTACAAATAATAAATTACAAGAAATGAAATACTAGTAATTTGAAATTGTAGGGTAAGGTAAGTAAAGGGCATTATAGTCAATGAGGCAGCGGTTAAACTTCATCCAACTGGAAACAAAAATGTCAACACCCATGCCCCGTCAGATTCGAAAATAAAAGAGAGAGAAAATTGGCATCAAAATCAGTGCTTCACGCCTATAAATACTCCCTCCGTTTTCAGCCCTTTCTTTCCTCTCGCCTCTCTCTCGTTCGGCTTTAGCCCCCAACAAGGTACGTTTCATTTCTTGTTCCTTTCTTTCTTTTTTTAAAAATATTGTTATGCATTTCCTTCTGTTAATTGTTCTTTTATTGCCTTCTTCGTTGTCTATGGTTATTTCGTTTCTGTTTGGCATGGAAATGAATTTGTTGCATTATCGAGTACTCAGTATTCACAGCGTCTCGTGCATGTAATATGTGGCTGTGTCATTTGATCTAATGAGAGAGTAAGTTTAATTTCTAGGTTTCGCGATGAAATGATGTTGATTTCACTCTACATTTAGTTTTCAAGGCGGTGAGTTAAATCTTGTTTTGTTGTTTGATTCGGGAGTGTTGAGCGGTTGAGGCGAATAGGTCGCCTGGATTTTCTTATTAGAGAGTTTATTAGATGATTTTTGCCTTGTTTTCCCTGATAAAGTAAAAGATTCTGGTTTCAAGTGTGCGTGTGATAGCTATATTTGTAATTTCTATGTTATTGTACGATTCAGAATTAGTCATGGTGATAAGGCATTCTCTCCTAATGCAGATTTTTTGTTGCGAAAGTGTAAATATTCTTTTTGTTGCAGTTTATTTACCACATGTGCAACTAATTGTTACCCTGGGGTTTCAGATAAAGGCTTAGTAGTTGTATGTAACTAACTGATGTCGTGACTAAGTTTTGATTGAACGCAAACTCATTAAGCTACCCCTCTTCTGTTAAAAACTTTTATCTCTAATGGTGTGGAAAATGTGAGCCTCACATCTCATAGATTTGTCTTTTAAATGAATGTATTAGGAAATTGGCAGGATTATCTTATTCTGTCTTTTGTTGGACATAGTATGATGATTTTTTTCATCGATAGGACTTTGATATTAAGCGTTAGGCTCTTGACCACATTCTAGATTCTATATTTACAACTGTTCTCATTTATGTTCAATTTCTACAACAGAGTGAGGTCTTCTTCCTGAATCCTAAGCAACTCTTCAATCTTTATTTGCACCGACTAGCAGAGAAACTGGTTGAACCTGTCTTCTTTGTAAGAAGGGAATGGTTTACGACGACAGGGAAGATGGAAGTCGATGCTGGAAGTCGCCATTTCCCTGAGAAGAAGCCTTTTGAAGGATTTGTTGTGCCTAGTAATGATGCAAAAAAGCCTGCAGAAAACAATTCAAACACTCCTGTATTTGTCAATCATGGTAGGTCAATCGATCTTGGTTTTCTTTTTTGTGTTTTATGTCAGTGCGATACATGGTGATCCTGTAACAAAACAATTGTTGTAGCCTGTACTTGCATTCAGTATTTCGACCTAGAACAATCTGCCTGATACTATTTCTATTTTCATATGATATAATTATCTTAGCCATTCTAACCTTTCCTTTTCATGTTCTATTTCCATTTCCTCTCACCAATTCTGAAGTTCTTATGCTCTTAGAGGAGGTTCCACTTTAATTGTGTAGTCAAAAGGAAAGAACCTAGTAATTTGAGTTGAAGGGGCTCTGTTTTCACTCGAATTTTGGTCTTCAAAGTTGGTTCTAAGTTTGTTCTAAGATCTGATCTACAGAAAAGCTCTGACTTGCCAAGATTATACCTCTGTAATCAGACTTAGTTGCTTTGAAATCCAAGTGGATAGAAACTATCTCCTGTTCTTGCCCTGAAGATACGAATCCTTGTTTTGAGAACTGTGACAAGCTTCTCTAATTTTTTTGAAGATGTTACAGTATATTTTAATTCTGCTGGTATTGCTTAAATGTCCACTAATCTTCTGGGATTTAGGAAATCAGATCTGTTTAGTCTTCATTAAAAGCTTTCATAGGCTTAATCTTCACTGGTGAAAATGTATTAGAGGTAACCCAGGTATTGGATCTTAAATGATTATTTGTTAGAAGTATGACATCAGCTAATTTGCAGCTGCAAATACATGGCATGAGAACAGAAGAAAATGGATAGGAGATGTTCACCAGAGATCAAAGAGGATAGAGAAGGAACCAATTATAAGGTACACTTTTAACTTGACCAGAGCCATTTTACATGTAATCTCCTGGAGACATGTTATGACTTTGCTTTTAATTTGCTTCAGAAGTTTATTTTGGCTTTTTCAGCTGTCATCATTATAACTCTTTCACGATCAGTAGAAGTGCTATAAATGAGAATGTACATGCCAGTTTTGGCGGTTCACAAAGTGCAATTCTACAAATGGATAAATCCACTTGATTGAACATGTGCCAATTGTGCTTCTTTAAAACACAGCAAATGCTAAAATTCATGCAGGAGGCAGGCTGAATTTTCAGTGGTGATATTATCTTGGATGATTTGTGGAAACAATCACAGGCTATTTGTAAACACTTAACACTGTAGAGCTGCTAGTATGCCATTGCTTGTCCAGCATTAAGCTGATGTAGGCGGCCACATCGGTATCCATTGAGGGTTTTTGTGAACCATTGTTGATTAACTCATACAGGAAATAGAAAGTTACATTTGTTCATATATGCACAATTTCTACTGATATATAGAGGGTGCATCTACGGGGTTGTAGGTGTGCCCTTCAAAGTGACATGGAAATGAGATGCCAAATTTTTAGAGTGAAAAATGAAGTCCCTCGACTGTATAGTTATCGGGGTTTGTGTTAATATGATGTGTGTATAGTTGAAGAATAATTTAAAGGTACTTGTTTACCATCTTACAAGAGGAAGCAAAAACAGACTCAGTCGAAGTAAATAATTTGTGTAGGATGTGCGTGCGCGTGTGCATGATATTAAAAGACCCTGCCTCTTTGAGCTATTCTTAAATTTGCTTTTAAGTGTTTGGATCATATCTGCGTACCAAAGATAGCTGAAGGATCAGCCTATCCTCTTAATTCATGCTAGAGGTGAGGAAGGCATTGTCTCAGGCTGTTGGTAATTGCATATTGAATACCCTTGAAGTTAATGTAGGAGAGAACAACAGCGTAGCTTGAGGTGTAAGGAATTACATTGACCGGATATCTTTCATTGATAGTATTATATGTTCATTTTGGGGTTTATTATACATGCAAAGGATCTTATTACTTCAGTCTTGTTGTTTTGATCACCTCTACTTGGTCCCCCTTTTGGATTTTTTTATGCAGCTGTTACTCCCTAAGAGGTATTTTACAGAAATCTGATCCTTATCTACTCTCCGTTGCAGCTGGTCACAAACTTATGAAGATCTGCTTTCTACAAATGAGCCTTTTCGTGAACGAATCCCTTTATCTGTAAGCATACTATTTGTTCGAATGGATACCAGTAGTGGTTTTTAACCTTGGTATATTGAGCATACTATGTTCTCGGTGCTAATGTATGAGGGATTCATTATCACAGGAGATGGTAGACTTTTTGGTCGATATATGGCTTGATGAAGGACTTTTTGAGTAGGCCACATTGCTGCAGCTAGTTCACTTCCAGATAACCCCATTGAAACTGAAAAAAACATATACTTGCCTTATCAAAATAGATCGAGTAAGCGAAAAAAGAAAGAAAATGGTTTTAGGATACCCCGTCAATTGTCGATCTTTTTTTAGATCTTTAAAATGGCTAGCATCTGGAAGATCAGTTGTAGTATATGAACCTGATAGACTATAATTCATGTTGTAGCATAATGCTGACTGGCAGAACTGGAGAAGAAGAATGATTCATTTCTTTTCCTTTATTCTAAATGCAGCATATTGTTGTATGGAGGAGACTTCATCTTGAATTTATTTACATCTTCATCTCGTGTTTTCATCTTGTACTTTTGTGATAACTGCTTCAAGTCATCTTCTTAATTCTTATAAATTTAAAATGGAAAATCTACAAAATTGGTTAATTTCACATCCCTTACAAATTACTTACAACAGTATTAAGAATGCAGACGGCTATGATTTATGAACGTGTTCGAAGTGTTGCTATTTGGATAGAATTACTCTGCATAGTTTTATAAAAATATATGCAGTCTATTAATCAGTATATCACACATTTTTGCACCAATCTAGCATCACCCGACTTTACTGTCAGATGATTATTATTTAAGTTCAGTGATTTTATTATGAGTCCGTCTCTTGAAAGACGGTCTTTCAAGAAGTTATGGAAAGACCAATGTTTAAACTGTAAATTTAAAGAAATCAAAATAAAAAATTTTGGTTGTATTAATCGGGTCATAAACTTATCACTCCTAAATGTTGCATAATAAAATTTTAATATTGCAACTAAAATCTTTTACCTTTCTATAATTTCAATTCAACATCGCCTTTCCATATGTCTATGGAAAGACGGTCTTTCCCAAGACTTTACCTTTTATTTAATACTCCCACAAAAAAATTATTGGCACATTATATAATGAGTTGTGTTTTTATGAATATAACCAAAATTTGAAATTGGGTTCCTGGATGTTTTAGTGGTGATTTACATTAGTTGTTACTTTCAAAAGTTGTATAAATTATTTACTTAGTTTGAGGGGTTAATCATTGTCTGTTTAATAAAAGTGTTATATTTAGACTTAATAGAATAAAACACCATTACTCCGTTTGTCTCATTTCAACCTGCAATTTAACTATTTATTTCAGGGGCGAAGCCATAAAGCATTAGTGGCGGGGGCTGATATGAAAAGGAAAAAAATCTCTAATTTTTCTTTATATTAGAGGGGCTGGAAAAAATTTTAAAAAAATTTACCCCAAAATTTACCGTAAATTTTAGCTCGGCGGGCTGTCTCTGCCCCTGATTTATTTAGTCAACACTTCTTAACCTTGACCCTAAAATTGAATTGGTATATAGGTGTACATACTATTGTTTGATACATTGTTAGATTCATTATAAGTTTAATCACCATTAATGAAAGATATCAAGGATAACATATTTTTCAAGTTAACTATCAAAAGTCAAAGTTTGTGGGTTGAATTGGGACGGGGAGTATAAAAAATCAACCTTTTTAAAACCTTTCATTTTGATGGCAAAACTGGGTTTTCAGCCTTACAAAATTTACCAGTGTCAAATAAAATTTGTCATCTTATTTAATTAAATAAAAGGCCAAAAATGAAAAGGCACAGCTAACGATTTTGTCGAGATTCCATTTTATTTTGTCCTTAAAAAAGTAATCAGTTAAGAAAAGGGAAGTTGCCAAACCTGGACGGATCACGCTGATTTTGTGATGCTTAACAGAGTAGACTACTCAACAACGTTTTGGTTGGACAAGTGTGATAGAATGTAAAATCTACAAATAATTGTGGCTGTGTTTATTCATATATATAGTGCTTACAAAGGGTATACAAAACAGAATCAAATATGGAAAATGATATATACAAAACCAATCAGAAAGGGTATTCCTTTCTTAACCTGATTCTAATTGATCTACAATTC
>JAULKK010000006.1:5416612-5429143 GCA_032355705.1 Rubia peregrina
GAACAATATCACATATGTATATATTATTGTTCATATATCGATTCAAATATGCGGTCAAACTTTGATACAGAATAGTACCCAAAAAGCCATTCGGCCAATACTAAAGGGACGGAGGGAGTAGTATTTAATACGATTACTGATACTACAGGATACTTCTTCTGCTACTCTCTGTTTTATATGAAGCACATTTCTGAAATTAGTCATGGTGGCAGAATAATGATTTCTTAGTTTCCTGCACGTTGTAGGCTTTCTTTACAGAGCATCCTGAGTTTGTGAAGAATGATTTCTACATAACAGGGGAGTCATATGCTGGGCACTATATCCCTGCTTTTGCTGCGAGAGTTCACAAAGGAAACAAAGCTAAAGAAGGAATTCACATTAATCTGAAGGTAATGCTGGGCTCATTTGAATTTAGGTTAGAATGCATGTCATATGACCTACCTAACATTAAGTGCTCATTCAGGGATTTGCTATTGGGAATGGGCTTACTGATCCAGCAATTCAGTATGGAGCTTACACTGATTATGCACTTGACATGGGGGTCATTACAAAATCTGATTATAATCGTATCAACAAGGTGCTTCCAGTGTGTGAAACCGCAGTGAAGCTCTGTGGTAATGTGAATTAACTTGTGTCTCTTGATTATTGACGCCTTATCCCATATTTCCAAACACTTCCAGACACAATTTGTTCTCAGCTTTAAGGCTTTCTTTACAGGTACCGATGGCACCATTTCTTGCATGGCTGCCTATTTGGTTTGTAACGGGATATTCTCTGCCATCATTGCACGTGCTGGGGGTATCAATGTAAGCAAATGCATTGAGAGTTTATCTCACACCATAGAAACCCCTTCTGGATTTTATCATCATTTTCTGAGATAAGCAGTAAACCTACTGAACAATATATATAATTCTGTGATAACATGTCACTCTGGTAGTCATTGAGGATAAGGAATGGTAGCAATAACTAACGTCTGAACTCTGAAGTACTCCATTTTATGGAATGAATTTTTGCTTCAGCAGTTTAACCATCCTGTCTTTTCTGGTTTTCCCTTGAGAACATCTGATACATTTATGTAGCCCTTTGTCATATGTCACTGCAACATCATCGCATTTGCATTGATGTAAAACAAAAAGTTCGATGCTATGTTCCTAGTATTGCTGTATTCAATTTTATTTTACTGGTGGTTCATCTCTGTGGTAAAAGAAGTACCCTGTATGTGTCAACTACTTGTTAGAATTTTTTTGTAACAAGGCTAAGAGTGCAGAAATATTAATGCAGTCTTGTTATTTGCAGTACTATGACGTTAGAAAGAAGTGTGAGGGTAGGCTTTGCTATGACTTTTCTGGCGTGGAGAAACTTCTGAATGAGAAGGACGTTAGAACTGCCCTGGGTGTTGGAGATATAGATTTTGTATCTTGTAGCACCAGTGTATATCTAGCCATGCTTATTGACTGGATGAGAAATTTTGAAGTGGGCATTCCTGCTCTTCTTGAGGATGGAATAGAGATGCTTGTATATGCTGGAGAATATGATCTCATCTGCAACTGGCTCGGTATGCTTTTCCTAGGCACCAATTTTAAGTTTCAACTTAATTTCGAGCTGTAATTTATTTACTTTCAGAATTATGTTCTGTAAATTTGACTCTGGTGAATTAATGAGCAGGTAATTCAAGATGGGTTCACTCCATGGAATGGAGCGGTCAAAAGGACTTTCAAGGATCGCCTGAAGTTGCTTTTGAGGTTGAAGATACTGAGGCTGGGCTGATGAAATCCCACGGGCCACTGAGTTTCCTCAAGGTCTCTCTCCCTCGTAGTTGAGCATGTTGTGTGTGCTGTGCTTGCTGGTGCATCTCATATTTTCCTCGCTTATACTTATCTTTCTGCTACTACCCAACTGACCTTTTTAATCTTTTATGGTTTACAGGTGCACAACGCTGGACACATGGTTCCCATGGATCAACCGAAGGCTGCCTTGGAGATGTTGAAGAGGTGGATGAAGGGTTCACTTGCTGGAAAATCAGCTGAGCCGGAGTCACTGGTTTCTTCTATGTGATACGTCGAAAGCAGTGGTTTCCTTTTAATGTAAATATATGCTCTAACATAAAGCCGTACTCAGGTGTCGTGGTTCTTTGAACTGGACGAACTTGAAAACTAAACATGTAAGGATGGTGTCTTATGGTTGGGAACACTGATACTAGTAGACATTTTAGTTTTGGCCTTCTGTACTGGTTTTGCTAAGATCCCTTGGATAGTTTTCCCCATTTCTACTGAAGAAACTGGAAACAAATCTTTAATACCACAGATAAGGTAAAAAATGAAAATGTTGTTTCCACGTCTATCATTTCACTGGTTCTCACCTCTCCTCCTCCCTCTCTTTATTTTAGTAACTTCTCATAAGGTCTCCACAATAAAAGTTCTCCTCGCAAAAAGGATACTTGTATATTTATGTCGTTATGGTAGGGTGAAAATTTCCTTCCGCAATAGAATTTGGATGGTTAACCCTGTCCTCGGTAGCTATCTCCGACGTATAAATAAAAACAAGTTAAAAAATAATTCGAATAAGTAAGTAGAGTTTTGAAAGACAGTTTCTCATAAGTTATGGAAAGATAAGGTTTAAACGGCAAATTAGAAAATAAAATGAAAATAAAATTTTGTAATGCATTAATCGGTTCATAAACTTTATAACTACTACACTTTGCATAGTAAATTTTTAATACTGCAACTAAAATCTTTTGCTTTTTTCTTATTCTAATTAGATCCCGTCTTTCCATAAACCTATGTAAATACGATTTTTCCAAGATTTTATCTAAGTATAAATACATGTATTGTGGATAAAAAAAATAATTAGGGAAATATACAAATATAGCCCTATATAATTGAGAAATTTTTTAGTGCAAATATAACCCTAATAATTTTGCACCACTTAACGAAAGTACATATATAACTTTCTGGTGATATTTCCGGCGTTGACTTGAGTTTCCGGTAGTTGACCTTATTTGAAATGACAAAAATCTTTGGACCAAATGTTTCTGAATGGACAATTTCGCACATCTTTTTGCCATTGTTTACTCTCACACTGTTGCACCTAATTTACTCCACCACCACTGTGCTACTTCCTCCACCGCACGTTGCCGCCCTCCACCGCCATCTCCGTTCGCTTCCCTCCACTGTGCTTTCAACATTTCTGCCCTATCACCATCTCCGTTTGCCTCCCTCCACCGTCACCTGCACCATCTCCGCCCGCCACCCTTTCACTGTCTCCGCTCTTTCACTATCGCCGCCACTCTTTCACCATCTCTGTTTGCCTCTCCCACCGCCGCTTGCACTATCTCCGCTCGTCACCCAGCCTTCCACTAAAACCCTAGCCCGCCTGCATCGTCGAAACCCTAGTCTTCTCCTGCGCCACCACCCTCTCCGCCCACTACCCCCCTAACCCTAGCTCGCCACCCATCTCAACCAGCGCCACCACCCACGCCGTTCTACGCCCAGTCTCCACCATATTCACCCCTTCAACCAGTTAACTTCTTCTTAGAAGGAGAAGCACAATTCGACGCGCGATGCCCAAATCGCTGGAGAAGGAGATACCGCAGAACGAGAGAAATGTAGAAGGAGAATGAGAGAAGGGGTATAATTGTAACTTCACTATTTTTCATTTTATATATAAAAAATTATAGGGGTAAAATTGACTTTTCATCTAATTACAGCCTCAAACTGTGGGAAAGGGTTATATTTGCACATAAACTAGCTATCTAGGGTTATATTTGCACTTTCAATCATCACAAGGTTATATGTGCACTTTCATGAATTATGTAGGGTTATATATGTAATTCGCTCAAAGAATTTTAAAAAACATATACGAGAAGATAAAAAGACATCCATTACAATTAATGTGACAATCTCTCTACACAATGTTCCCTCTTCACTCTCTAGCCGAACCCAAAACCTAATCCTGGGGAGGCTGCTGCTGCCAGCGCCGCCACTGACCGACTAACAGCCGCCCCACCCCTTCCCTTTCATGTCTTTTGTTTTTGTCCATAGAACGAGAGGGGTTGGTCGGGAACTACCTACTCTTATGTTGGTGTCACCGGAGCTCCAGCAAGCAAACAAACGAGCCGAGCAAGCAGATCCAGCCGGTACAAGTAGATAACAGCAGAGGCTAGCTCACTCGACTCCAATCGACAGGAACACGAGCTCCTCCGCAAGACCCAACTGGAGATCGCAACTTCAACGGGCACACAAGGAAGAAATCTGGCGAGTCAATGGTAATCTCTGACGAGGCCACCACGGCTCACAACGGCGCATCTGGTTGGCTCACGTCCGGCGAGTCGAGCGAGTCGGCAGACTAGAGCTGATACAGATCTGATCAGCTCGGACGTAAGGACGTGGGTCACATCTCTGGTGAGCCCACAGGCGGTTCGGGAAAGCTTTTCAACGAACTGGCCGGTGGTCCTCCAAATTTAACTGTTTCTTGTCTTGGGCAACGGTAATCCAACAGCCGGTCAACGACGGTGAAGACGGCCAAACAAACGGCGGCGGTGAACTGCTCTTTCCCAACTCAACCCTGTCAGAAATTTAGGGCTAAAAGCACATCCAGCGTAATATCTTCTCTAGTCCATCTCTATAATCTATCCCCACCCAACGTGTTGTCTAGTCGCTCAATAAATATTCATCGTAGTCAGTTGTAGCCACGGCAGCCTTGTGGTGATTGTGGTGGAGAGTCGATTGGAAGCATTTGGTTTTGACTTTGTCATTAGTGGTGTTAGGTTATGGAAACAGTCAAAATAGGTTATCATATGATTGGGAGTGTGTGGTCTGGCCCACTGAAAAATGATGGGTGTTTCTGTAGTAGTATATATTCGCCGAACAGAATTTCTGGCGCACAACAAAGTTCCCACTAGCTGCAGCACCACACATGTAACGAGTTCGGAGGACAACTTTCTTGAGGCGATAATTACTTATGGGCAAGAGTAGATATGTGATGTAGCATGACTTCCCTAAATGACGACATGGTTTAGGTTATTATGTTTTAGTTTGTTTTATGTCTTTTTCTAGGTGTACTCTTGGTTCTCTCGTGACTCTGACGAGACATGGATGACATCTCGCCCCGCTGATTGGAGAAATCTAACGACAACCTCCAAAAAGGTTCACGAATCAGAACTATGAATTTTTGGCAACCCGATGCGGATAAATTCTTACCAACATTGAATAAAGATGGAAGCATGCAATACCGGACTGCTTCAAACAAAACAGACCTGCCCTCTACACTCCTTCAACACACTCATCGATGATTGGAGAAATCCAGTTGCAGCTTCTTCAAACTACAGAGTTGTGCAAACCGATGAAGATAAATTGGAGGTGCGACTCGAGTTGCAGATTTTCAATATGGCACATGAACCTAATGATAGGTTCATTTGTGGGTGGCTCACCCCCACGGTGTGTGAGCCCATGAAGTTTATAATGTTTAGTAGATTTTTCCTGGGCTCACACATTATAATTTTTCTATAATTTTAATTCAGTTGTATCTTTCCATATGCACATAGAAATACGTGTTCCAAATATCTTGCCATAAGTGAATGAAGAGGAAGTTTAATTTGTCAGGAGAGAAAATGAAGTGGCAAACTGGGTTAGTTTGACACTTTGTAAAATTTGGGGATCATACTTAATAACAGTCCAATCTTCAGAGAAGTCTCTGAAATTACCGAAAAAGCCTACGACTTCTGTGTTCAGCCAAACGACGTCATTTTCGAAAATTCCAATCAATGGCGCACAAGATTCACAAGAACAAACGATATCACAACGATGACGACGACGACGACGACGATACGTTCTACTACCGGTACGCCTCCACCGCGCCACCGCAACCTACGGCGGAGCCCTCATCCGCCGCCTCCGGCAAGCGCGTTGGAAGCGGGGGCCTAGCACCATCCAAGTCCACCGTCTACGTCAGCAACCTGGACTTCTCCCTAACGAACTCCGACATCCACACCATCTTCTCCACCTTCGGAAAGGTCGCCAAGGTAACCGTCCTCAAGGACCGGAACACCCGCCAGAGCCGCGGCGTCGCGTTCGTCCTCTTCGTGTCGCGAGACGACGCGGTGAAGGCCGCGAAAGGGATAGACAAGAAAATCCTCAACGGCAGAACCCTAACGGCGTCAATAGCGTCGGATAATGGCCGGGCTCCGGAGTTTATAAAGAAGAGAGTGTATAAGGACAAAAGCAGGTGCTATGAGTGTGGTGAGGAGGGGCATTTGTCGTATGAGTGCCCGAAGAATTCGCTGGGGCCCAGGGAGAGGCCCCCTCCCCCGAAGAAAGGTAGGAGAGGCGATGGTGAAGGCGGTGCGGCGGGGCGGTGGAGTCCTGTAAGGGACGTGGAGGAGGAGGAGGATGTAACGGCGGCGTTTGAGGTTGATAATTGGGCGTCGGTGGTGGATAAGGAGGCGGAGGATAGGTTGTTGAGAGCGGAGGAGGGATTTAATAAGAAGCAAAAGAAAGAGAAGAGGAAAGGTTACTTCAGTGATGAAAGCGATGATGATGACGATTGATTTGGAATGTCGTGCTGTGGTTGAAGTATGGTGGCACTACTGCAATGGTGTAGGTAAGCTTCAGTTCTTACACCATCTTTAGATCTTGATTAGTAGGCTGGGCAAGGGAATGATGAGGATGACGACTAGCTATTTAACATTTTTGTGCTTGGATGGTGTGGTGATTCTTGATTGTTTAATGAGTAATGAAGGGTATGATTTCATAGTATCATGTCTTTTGGTGCTTGGGATTTAGATTATCTTGTTGGATAATGCTGAATCTGTTGGAATTTATCTGATGTTGCTCAATGGTCACGTGTAGACGAGAAAGAAACTGTGTTCTTTTCTTAGTTGTGTTTGCGATCATGCTGGTAAATTGCATTGTTAGGCTTTAAGTTGCAGTCTTGTTATTGAAGATTTCAGTAGATTAAAGTTCACATATGTTAAGTATATTTAGTGGTCTTTACAGAGATGAAGTTGAATGCAACCGGCTAGTGACATGACATTGCTGATCAATCGCCCCCGTTCAATGGAGTTCACTTGTGAATGCTGATTGCTTACATAGTAGAGTCATTATTGGCAGGTTGCCGATAAATCCCATTTCATTTTTTGGATTCCTATGTATGAAGTTTCATTTCGTTGGCAAGCGATTAGGAAGTGTTTAAACTGATGCAACTTGATGCAGTGGCAGTAGCAGGCCGGCAAATTAGTCCATCTGTCCTTATGTTTACTGAATTTTGGGATCTTGTGGCAATGCAATGCTCCCTTGGTTATTTTGAATTGTAAAATGACCTGCTGTTATGCTGATTAACCGAAGCTGGTCATTTCGACAGCCTTCAAGGTCACTAGTGGATGTTTAGATGAATAAAAACTCTAGGTATGTAAGTCATGGCTATCGACTGGATGAATGTGTAGCATGATGCATTTTCTTAGCTTACTGCTTCATGCAAGTGCTTGGTGTTTTGGTGTCATTTTTTCGACTTGAGTTGGTTGCCATCCTTTTTGGTCAACTCATCTATGCTTGGTGTACTAAAATGTGCAAAAACTGTACCACATTATGAGACAATATGTCGCGGAATGATTGGTTTCGACAGATATACATTGCATAGCCTGAATAGGGATTGAATACAATTGCTGTCAAAAAATCACCGAGACAAAATGATTGTTACTCCAGTTAACTTTCTGGGAACTCTTTTGTGACCTGTATCATTCAGTGTGATCTAGCTAGCTCTTGTTATGCTCAGCCATTCGCAGTGATCAACTAGCATCCTCATCTTGATTAGTTTCTCCGGAAGTCTGCATTCACACCAGAAAGAAATCAATTCGGATGATGCTTCCAATATAAACTCTGGCTAACGCCAAGTTAAACTTACCATCATTTCATGGTCCCCCATTATCTCTTCAATCACCTCCAGTAGCGGTTTATCAGCACTGTTGGGAACGAGAGCAGCAAAAACTGGTGGTTCTAAGCCTGTATTGGATACGTCGTAAATGCTAGTCATTTGTGAGAAACTATACCATCATCGTTTGGATTGCCATTTGAATAAACATGAAAGACACAATTTATAAGCAATCTGAACCCAACATAAGACTCCAATAACAACGTTCCAACAACCATTACCGCTTGCTGGAAAGTCATCAATAAACATCATCATCTCCTCCCCGCTTAGGCCGGAGAAGAAGCAGATTCTTGGCAGAGACTTGGCAATCTGCAAGATTGACTTTCGACATCAGATAGAGTACACATGTGTGTGTGTGTGTTCGAATGAATAAATATTTTGACAAAAACAGGGCGTGGAATTTAACCTTAGAGGCTTCCAGATTAGGTTGCTTTGTATTCATTGCTTCCCACATAGTGCGATTCAGCATGTCTTCAGTACAAAAAATGACCTGCAATTTAAATGCAATTGCCGAACAATTAGCTTCATCGGCCATAAGCTTCCAGCTAAATTCATCCAAGCTATGAAGGAGTTCATACTGTCAGCAGAATATATGGATACAAGTGCAAAAGATCGCATGATAATGAGAGGAAAAAATCATCCCGCTAGACTTCAATCTCCGAGTCAATGAAAGGATGAAATACGAAATCTAGAGCTGATTTTCTTTTTACTGAGTGAAGGCAAGATGTTTCAGAATCTCACACACAAAAGTTACTCTTCCATAATCAACACCAACAGTTCAAAAATATAAATGTTCATGAAAAATAACCAGAACTGCTCTGGTTTCCAGTGAAAATAATTCCAATCAGTTTGCAAATAAAAGGTTGGAAGAAAGATAATCAATAGAAGCTTAGTAGAGGATCACCTACTTCTAGGAATTCACCATCTAGCTCCTTAAGGAATGCCTGTACCTGCATCAACAGAAAATACACCTGACAGTCATAACATTACGGGAAAGGTCGGTTTTGACATTCATAAGCATAAACATCTGTTACCATGTACTATAATGCATGATTAAGCAACACTATAGTATATACTTTTCTCAGAACTTAATAAAATAGGTACAGCTCTAAAACGATCCAAATGGTCTTTTATGTTAACAAAAACCGCGCCATACACAGACAAGTTGCAGCCTAGTCATGGCTGACTTTAATTAGGAACTAAACTTTTATCAGCCCCAACAAGTTCTTTAATATATGGATACACCATTAGGTGGTCTGTTCTTTGCTGTATCGCAAATTCGCAATGTATATTGTTTTTTATTTACTACTCTTTATTTTGATAATTCAGCTACTCCAACTAATACTCCTGTTAGAATACAAGAAAACAGTCTGTGAAAGGAAATGAAGGAAGGAGTATTGTCAATTGTAAGATAGGAGTCAGAAGAGGAAGTTGTGCCAAAACTGGAAATATTCACACCACATCTTCGAGGTGAATAATAAAGATCAACAAGCCTATGAAAGCTGCAATGTAAAATTAACAAGTAGAATGCATCATAAATACCTTTGGTGCTTCCTCCACTTCAAAACCTAGTAAAAGTAAAGCCTGCAGATGTAGAAAATGACATTAGCCCAAAATCATTGTTCACTTACATCACTAAACTCAACTGGTTTGAGTATTCCATCAAATGTACACTCTCAATGAAGAAATCAAGAAAGCTATCGCATGAACTTGAATGCAGTGGCCTGATGTCACATTACATATACATATAACTCAAGAGAGTTGCTCAGTTAACAGGATCAATATCTTAAACAAAGATTTACAGACTTAAGCATTCATACACCACCCACTACTGAATGTCTGGCAAAATCAAATGAAACATATGTTCTGACTAAGAATAAGCTAATGTTGACATGTCAAATCAGAACTCAATACTGTGAATCCTTATGCCATGACATCTTCCAAGAACAACTTAGAGTTAGACCTGTTCTTTTCAACTTAAGTGCACTTCCGTTCAGTTCAATTCCTAAACTTAGCATACTTTAGTACCATCATTACTAATTTTCACTTTGCTTGTTTCCAATTCAGTTCCGTTCAAATCAGGCGAACAGAACATGGCCTTACAGGTGGACCATAGGTAGGAGCCTCAGCTTCAAGAGGGACAAATTTGGAGTCTTCATCATCAACTAACTCAGATGGAGGCCCTATGCATCACAATCACCAAAAAAACAAACAACAGTCATTTCCAAATATAAAGATAGGGACAATGTTCATATTCATCCATACCTTCGGAAGTTGCTCTTGGAGTTGCAAGGCCTAGTTTGAGCTTGAGCTTGATCCTGCATGGGCTTTTACATGAAAAACAAGATTTAAGAAGAGGGTTTAATGTTGGAAACTGCAGTTCGAAAGGGGTTGAGAAATTGGAGAAACAGAAGCTCCTGTTGGTGGACATCAATCGAGACGCCATGGCTCGTACTGTGTTACCACCATTCCTGATCGTTCATTATCTTTTTCTTTCATCGGTGATCGAATTATTTACTTGGTCCCTTCATTTCCTTATAATCATCTTTGGTCCTTTACATATTAAATAATCTCTTAAGATTGAAAATTATACTCTTCGTCCCGGAATAAATGACACATTGAAATGTGGCTCAGTATTTTATTCTAGATGAGCTGCCAAAAAATAATTGTGAAAAATTAGGGATTTTGGAAAAACAGTGATACCAACCATAAAGTTGTTGAAGTTAAAAGAGATATTGTAGGAATTTTACAACATATTCTTTATCATTTTGGGTAAGAATTAAACTGTGACATTTTATGTGAGACGGATGAAAATTAAGTGCCTAATTATTATGGGACGGAGGGAGTAGTAACATTTTATTTTAGAGAAAGTATATTTGTTAGACCAACCAATCATGAAAATCTCATTTCAATAACTTGTAGGTTTAAATTGTAATAATTTAAAGGAAAGACTAAATTATTTTTTTCTCCCCAACATATATCGCAATACCATCTTTTGGTCTCCAATGCAAATACCATTTATATTCAGCAACCAACAAATACAAAATAATTTTTTTGGTCCACAAAGGTGATTTTCAGATAAATTGAAATTATTTTCTAATATAGTTAGGGGTATTTTTATAATTAACTAATTAAAAAATATTTTCATTTAAAAATTCTCAAGTCTCAATTCCCAAATTTCTATTTCTTTTATTCTTTTCTATTTCTTTTCTTCTTCTGTTCCTTTCCACCCCTTTTAGCCGCCGAGAACTTCTTCTCCTCCACTCTTTTCTCCACCCTCTTCTTCTCCTAAACCCACCACCGAAGATTCATCACTTCTCATCGCCGCTCAATTCTAGATAAGGAGGAGAAGGAGACGACGCCACCGTTCGCAACCTCGCGTTCGTGGTTGGAGAAGAAAACCCTCTCACTGCCGCTCAATTCGGGCTGAGGAGCAGGAGGCATCTAGTGGTTTGGATTTTGAGGGTCAGAGCGGCGATGGTTTGGGCTTGAGCAATGATGATGGCAGCAGGTGTTTTGGGTTTTGTGGTTTTAGCTTCAGGTGGAGGCGCGCCAATGGTTAGGGTTTTGGGGTCAGAGTCAAGCGATGGGGGCGGCGGTGAGTGTTTTGGGTATGAGTGATGGGGATGGCAGTGGGTGCTTTGGGTTTAGGGGTTTCAGCTTCGGTGATTTCCATGGACGCTGAGTTCCCCAGGGGTAGACTTCAAGCCTATGCCGCCGCCGGGAACCTCCTCGACCTGGATTCTGGCGACTGCCAATACATTTGCCATTTTCAATCATCGTCTTTCTTCTTCTCCAAACAAAAATAGCAAAATAAATCCTCCCAATACATTATACCACTCCGTTGATCCTCAATAAGCCATTGTTTTATGCTCGTGTAGGGAGAAAGGGGAATGGAAACTCACAACCCTAACACTATCACAAGGCAGGCGCCGCACAGGCCGTACTATCATGGTGGCGACGCTTCTGGAGAAGGAGGACTAAGTCTGTTCGTTGAAATTAAAAAACAAACCCCCGACGACGACCGGAGCTCCATCAGAGAGCAACTCTGGGTGGCTGCGGCGATGGATTGCAACCTCAGCTCTCTGTGCGATCATATCCAGCTGGAAGGCTTCAACAGTGGTGCATTTTCCGATGTGGTGGTGCATGCTATGGGTTCCACCTACCATCTCCACCGCCTGACAAAGTAATTTCAACAATTTTCAATTTTTTTCTTAGGGGCAAAAATGTCTTTTCACGTAATTCTAGTTAAACATTACCTGAAAATGACCCAAAATCTAGTTTTGGGAACCAAACAAATCATTTGTATTTGTTGGTTACTAAATATAAGCGGTATTGACATTGGGGGACCAAAAGATGGTATTTTGATATATGTTGGGGAGAAAAAAATAATTTAGTCAAAAGGAAAAGAGAGTATTTCATAATAAACCCCCTAATGATAAGGGTAAAGTCGCTCTAGTAACTTTTAATGTCAGCAATTATTTATATTTCAAGATACATTTTGAAAGATTTTAAAAAATTTAGAACTCCATTACAATAAATGAAAATAAACATCAAATTACTCATTAATTATATTAATTATAAAATTTTCTCATCTAATGGATACAT
>JAULKK010000006.1:5509168-5526511 GCA_032355705.1 Rubia peregrina
GTGTTGCACTAGACCTAATGTAACGTCGCCTAATGTAATACCTCTAAAAGTGTCGCATTAGGCATAATGCAACATTTGTAGTACCTAATGTAACACTTATAGAGTGATACAATAGACCTAGTTTGTAGTAGTGTTCGTTCGCAACCAGAGATTTGAAGTCATGGCGGTTCACCTCCTTCTTGCCCAAATCGAAAATCTGAGCCTCCACTTCTTCGAATGTTATTTTGGATTTTACCTATTGGCTTGATTTTTCTAGTGTTCTGGAGATTGGATTTATGGCTTGGTCTCTATTTTTTTTTTGTTCTGCATTTTTTATTGGTTGGATTTCCTCGTTGAGAAATTCAAAAGTCTATTGGTGAGAAATTCTAGAGTTGTTAATTGTGAACTATTCATGAGCTTGATTAATATCTTATTTAAGAGTCTTTTAATGGCGAGCGACTGAAGAGCTACTTTTTGAACTATATAAATAGAGAGATTTAGTTTTTGTAATAGTAGTGAATTGTTAGATATATATTCTGGTCTAAATTCTAGATTTCAGAGTCTGTATTTTGTAAATCCTTCTGGTAATAAAATATGTTATGTTCTTGGATGTAGCTAAATTGGTGAACCATGTTAAAATTTGTGGTCCATTTTCCCGCTTTCTTTTGTTATCTTGATTTTCGGGGGATTAATTTACCAACAAGTGATATCAGAGTTAGGCGGTGATAAAGTGGTATCAGTGCCAATGATTCTTTTGGGCTCCCGTTTAAGATATTAAAAGAAATTATGTTGTAGCTTACCGTTCGGGAGGGGGAAGCAGTACAATTTGGCATCAGTGGTGTGCAAGGTTTGGTCTGCGTTGCTGAGTAATTTGGTAGTTTGCTTGAAACTCCAATTAGTCTCTGTGGCAGCAATTCTTTGTTTGATTTTGCCTTTTAGAATGGTTTCACTACCTTTAATATTTTGGTGATGATGCACAATTTGAGATGGGTTTTCTTTGGGAGAAGAACTCTACTGTTCTTGCAACTATTGGGTTCACAAGTATGTTCCTTTAATAAGTTCTTTCCATATTGAATTTGTTATGATGGTGGTATCTGATACATTTGGTACATCTGTCTGGCACGACTCCAAATTCTTCTATTTCTAGTACATT
Organism: Rubia peregrina; assembly: GCA_032355705.1. Classification (NCBI taxonomy): domain Eukaryota; kingdom Viridiplantae; phylum Streptophyta; class Magnoliopsida; order Gentianales; family Rubiaceae; genus Rubia; species Rubia peregrina. Next base: position 5,510,301 of record JAULKK010000006.1, read on the forward strand.
TGGCACGACCACCATGCATCTGTTACGTTTGGTAAAATCATCGTACGTCTAGTGCATTCGTCTATCTGCATCTAGCTATTAGAAGATTCAAGTCAATGGGGGTTGTTATGAATGTTATTCTGTTTTTGCTCTCATGTACTGTATATTGAATTTTGAGTCGAGGGGGATTTGTTGGATTGTCTCCTCAAATTACAATAATTCAGTTGAGGAATTCAAGAGCTTAAGGGTGAGAAATTCAGGAGCTATTAATGGTGAACTATTCATGAGTCTGGTTAATATCCTATTTAAGAGTATTAATGACGAACAACTGAAGAGCTGCTCTCTTTTTTAAGTAAAGAAAATTTCATAACCAAAAAAGTTATCAGTGCAAAGCGATCATCTGATCCAGCTGTCTCTCCTTCTACACTTCACCTATACATCAAGTATCATCAAATAGGCACATTTTCCTCTCAGTTTCGGTTTCATCCACAATCTATAAATTCAACAATGGTATCAAAAAAATTCTCTCAGATTTTCCTTGCCAAAACACTTGTCATTTCTCCACCTCCAAATGATATATATTGTTTCTGGAATTGTTGTTTTAAAAAATGTTTCTCTCCACCCCTTACCACAGCTATGTCTCATAATCCATTATTTCTCCTCTTCCCATCCTGCTGGATTTCTTTCTCTCTTCAGCTATTCCAGTAACCTGCTCCATATTTCCTCGTAACTTCACACTCAAAAAACATATATTGTGATGTTTCATTTTTGTCAGAGAACTGGCATTTTGGGTGAGCTTGCATCCTAAACTTCAGCATTCTGTCTTTTGTTGTTAGCCGATTTTGCCAGCCCATCCATAGTGCAAACACGGTTCTCGGTCTGGCTTGAATACCCAACACCATTCTTCTCCAAACTAACTTCATTTCATCCCCTCTTAGTTCCTTGTACACTGCTTTTATACTGAACTTCCGAAGAGCTGCTTTTGAACTCTATAAATAGGGAGAGTTAGCTCTTATCCACAACCCTTAGATCTATATTTTCAACTTGGATACTCTATGTTGAATATATTATAAGAGCATCTACAATGGTTAAAATGCAAGCTCATGTGGCTCTTAAGCACCTCTAGTTGTTGTTATTGTTGCGGATGACAAACAATAACAATTATTAAAAAAAACTTTTGTCATAGCACTGAATTGTTAGATATTTGTTCTGGTCTAAATTGACCATTTCTAAGTCTGTATTTTGTAAATCCTTCTAATAAAAAATTATGTGTCTGTTCGTGGATGTAACCAAATTGGTGAATCACGTTAAAATTTGTGTTCCATTTTTTCCACTTTCTTTTGTTATTTTGATTCTCGGATTTTTTGTTTAGCCCAATAAAAGTGTAAGTTTGTTTTTAATAAGTAATAAGGAACGTTCCTATTTTTTTCAAAAAAGATATATCCAATTGATGATCGTTCTACAAATGTCACACGTCCGTCTGTCCCCAATTAATTCGTGCTGACCTTGTCCTATAGGAATCATCGAATCAATGGCAAAAAAAACCTGTTATAGAGGTTCATATATGGAACGCCGAGAAATAATAGCCGAGCCAGGAGATTCAATTCATCGAGATTCAGAAGATGAAATTTCACATCTACCATCAATAGGTTTAGCTAGGGCATTTATAACACATCCCAAATAACCCCCACTCACTGGTATCCGAGCAATTCGTCCTGTTGCTTTTTACAGAGCTTCCTTCCTGTATCATCAAACCATTGCCCATTAATACAACATCAACATTATTCCACTGAAGTCGTATTTTAGTCCAACATCAACAAATTGTTCCTAATTGTTCTTCTATTCAATTTTATCTCTATTAGAAACGATGGTGGAAAAAATGAAGACGCGGATAAAAACATACTGCAAAAGTATGTAAAATACATTATTTAGTTATTAAAATACAAGATAATCGGTATTAATTCTCCCAAAAAATGATACTATCCCGTTCCTAAAAATATTGCCAATCTCATTTCACATTTTTATTTTTCCCTTGTTTTTTTAATAGTTTCTAAAAACCCAATTTATGGATCGATCTAAATCTGGTGGGATTTGTCATTTTACATCGATTCTCAATTTAAGGATCTGCAAAATTGGACTGAAAAAAGATAACAAAATTGTATAGACACCAAACCAATGCCACAAATCTGTACAAGAAGAAAACAACCCAGTTTTTTGAAAACACATCGAGAGACTCAGAAAAGATCACAGAAATTGGCAATACCGAGAGTAGAGAAACCGCTATGATTGAAAATTGAAAACCCGGTTATAGATTTACCTTCCGGAACTGCCCCGCCAAGATGCAGGTCCACTTCATCTCAATGCACTATTCAGCTCAGAGCTTTCGGATTCCACCATATCGTCACAGTTTCATATCATATCGATGCTTAGCTGATGTCTGTGTTTTTGGCATTTGTTTTATCATCATCATCTTATTCTTCTATGAATTTAAGGGTTGTTGGGGTTTGGCTAAGATGGAAAAAAATTATGGGTTGAATAGAAAGGGGCAACCACCGTTATGAAAATCCCTAATTCTTTCTGTTTAGCCTCAGTTTTTCTCACTCGCTCTGAGCCTTTCTGCTTGTTGAAATTTGAAAGCTCCTACCTTTATATCATTTACAAAGGGAGGGAGAGAGAGATAATGTGTTCTCCCTTATTCCCAGTCAAATGTTCCTATTTTCTATTTTCGTCTATCCCGTTCATATTTTCAATATTTCAGCTGAAATTAGCTTAGGCCATTTCAATCTTCCACCTGGCTGAAATTTGGCTACATCAACATGTATAAATATCCATAGAAAAAAGTGATATGACTTTTAGCTGTGATGAGGGTAGTGAGACCCATTTTCAATTTCACAGTTTTTACCCAAATTTTAAAATTGTCTGTAAAAGGTACCCATATTTTCATTAATGTCCCGAAAAAGTATATTTTAAGTTAAAAGTGAGAACCATTAAACTTATAGTAGAGAGGGTCTCCTGACAGGTAGCCTGTTAATAAGTTTATAGACATACTAGTTATTTTTTACCTTATACACTGTAATTTTTAAATTACATACTCCCTTTATCCCAGCCAATTCTGCACATTTCCTTTAATAAGTGTCCCAGCCAAATTTTCACACTTTCCATATTTAGAAATTGTCTATGTGTCATAAGACAAAAATACCCTTGAAATAACAAAAAAACTACAAAAAAAAACTAAACCTACCCCTCGCCAGCTCTCAAAACACTCTGCCTTCTCTCTTTCTCTCTCACCTTCTCAACCTCCCATCTCTTTCCCATCCTCTCTGTTGCACCTCCGTTGACTTCACCACAGCAGATCTGCGTCATGTTCTTGTTAACCTCACCACGCCAGTGGCCGCGTCTCTATCATCTTCTCATACTAGTTTCCTTTTTTCAATCTGAAACCACCATATTCCCCTGGCTTCTGCAGGTAGCTTTCTCGTTACAGTCATAAACCCCCCATCTTCTCCGACGAGATTTCCCAACCACCATTCCCCTAGAGCTTCAGTTACCGATGGTGAAACCTATCAGCGATGAACCCCAACCTTGAGCACCAAGTTCCAATCTGATTGGAACACCAATCGTACGCTTCTCGAGCTGAATGGGTTCTCTGGCACCTCCTCCACGTTCATCATTTTCATGGTGACGTTGAGGGATGTCAATTCATCGACTTTCCCATTAGTCACGGTAAGTCGATTGATTAAAGACCTGAAGAAAGCTGGAGTTAGTTTTGAACTTGTTTATTTTGTGCTTTGGATTTGAAAAACTGGTTTTACCATTTTAGCTTAACTATTAGACCTATGTTCCAACATATCCTAACTTAACCAAGCATGTAAAGTAAATTACGAACGAGACACACAACTTGGTTACGCAGTTCGGTGAAATCCATATACGTCTGTGAGGCCTGGCCCAGTTCATAATAAATTCACTAATCAGATATATAGTACAAAGTATACCATACAACTATACTTATCTTCTAATTACAACATGTGGATTTTTAAAGCTTCCCTTACTATCGATCCACCTTGGTCAGACTCCCTCTGACCTCGAAACTCATCGACACTGGATCTCCTCCTCCCGAGGAGTTAAGGTATAGGATTCTGAATTTAATCAGCAGGTCAAGTATGTTGGAACATATAAGTTCAAGCTCTTGCAAAACTCTCGGTGGAATGTAAATCTAGAGTACAGATTTTTCTCAATTAAATTCACAAACTTTGCAACCGTTAATGTCCTCTATTTATAGCCCATATGTAAATCGGAACTGCTCCATGATTATCTCTATAATATTTCTATTCCTTATCTTCTTCTGAAGCATATCCAAATCTCATAAATAAAAGGATTTTCCTTATCTCAAATATCCCACAATATTCTATGAATCCAATTCCATAATTATAGGGATTTTCCATAATACCATTATGCTTCCATACGGATGATTCAATTATTGCTAAAACTCCAAGTTTCCATAAATCAATTTTTTTGCAATATTCTAATCGCAAATCTAAACTTTCGTAGTATGTTCCAACATGGAACATTTTTCTTCTTTAACACTAGTTCACAAATGCCAACACATTAATCCATGAGATGCATATGACTTTACAATCTTCCCCTTTGGCATTTTGTGGACCCAACCATTTTGGAATAATAAAACCAAAAGAAAAAATTCCATGGTACATAATCATCATAATACCATAAATCCCTCTATGTTGGAACATACATAAATAACCAACTCTGAATTAAGAAAAACCAGAAATCCAACCAGAAATGCAGAAATCCAAATTAATTCCAGAATTACATAACCACCAAAACATATCCAAAATAATCCAAATCTCCCCCTTTGGAGCCATTAAACATGCCAAAATCAAAGAAACCAGCAAAATCAAGATTCGCTCCCCCTAAACCTAACACTGACTATGTTGGAACATAGTCCTTTAGAATTAAATTATGTTCAGGAGCAGGTCCTTAACCTTCTAGATGGGCCTTCTCTGCTTCTAACTTGGTTTTCTCTGCCTCCAAAGCAGCAAGTTGGATAGAAATAGCATCCAGCCTAGAATTCAAAGCTTCCAACTTAGCCTTTGTGTCTTCCTGAGCTGAACCTGAACCAGCAGACTTTGGCTTCCACGGTAAGTCCTTCACCTGCCTCAAACCGAAGGTTTTCTTGTTTGGCTCCAATGGCTCAGTCTCCAAAATCTCATCCATTGCCTTTGCCATCACTCGTTCACCTCTAACCAAAACTGAGATAATACACGGATACGCCAAGGAATGCTTGGTTTTTGGAGAGATGGCATGACGCACAATCGCCTGCTGAATGAGTAGGCCAAGGTTAACCGACATCTGTGCTCCAACATATAGAGTGACCTTTCCATTTCACGGGTAAGAGTTGTGGTGTTTGAGGATGGCATCCAACAATTCACGATCACCTGATACAGCCCGAAGAACCTGGAGGTCAAGCAACATGCTTGAGAGTATCTGGTTGCAGCCCATTCAGTCTTGACTCCTCCAGATATCTCAGTCAGAATTAGATCATCTGAATCCTTCATTTCTTCATCAAAAATACCCTCAAACTCTGACGTTTTCAGTCCCAATAGCCTGTTAATCCTTTCAGCAAAAAAATCACTATCTTCCCTCTCACATACACCCGGTCACACCAAGATGAATCTTCTTCAAGATTTACAGCCATAAGATTGGAGTACACCTCACAAACCAATTGTTTGTTGTAATCTAGAAACCCCGTAGTAGCCTTTTCATTCCAATCATCTCAAGAAAATCCAAAAAAAAACCATTGGGTTTATAGGCTACCAAATCTACAGGCCGTTCAGAAATTACCTTCCTTTGAGAGAATAATTCACCCATATCTTCACAATTTGCATCATAATATGTTTTGGAAAGAGCATGACTTACCGAAGAAGGTGGTAGTACAATTCTCTTCTTCTTTTTGGAAGGGGATTGTGCCACCTTGCTTTTCTTGATAGGTTGTGATGAATCAGCCTCACTGATCTTCCTCTTGGCCTTCTTGTTCTGAATGAACTCGTTCAGAACTTTATCACTAGAATATGCAAGGACAGGTTCATGCTCTGCTTGCTCCTGCTCAGTGCAGTGTGTTCCAATATATTGTCCATGCGTTGGAACATACTTTGCTTTCTCCTCTGATTCATCCTTCTTCATCATACAGTCTTCTCCCCCTCTCATCAACCCCTCAGAATTATCATCAGCAGCATCCTCATCCATTGAAAAATCTTGATCCCTTAGACTCATCAGTAGCATCCTCATCCATTGAAAAATCTTGATCCCTTAGACTTTCTCCAGCAGAAACCATATCAAGCTCATCAACCTCCATCTCATCTTCATGCTGGTATGTTGGAACATACCCAACATCCTCTCCTTCACTGTCAGACACAACAATCACAGGGGGATTTAAATCACTGAGCTGCTGCAGTGTCAAACAAAACCATCTTCAACTGGTCCGTAGACCTGATCACATCCAAGCCTACAGCTTCCTCATCTAAAATATCCTCAATTTTATCATAGCTCCTTCTAGGAATATACGAATAAACATGGAATATGTCTTTGCCCCTATATTTCTTGTACTCACCCCTTAGCAATTTAACATCAAAATACTCAATGAGATACATCTCTCATGTGTCTCCAGAGAGCACCTCATCTATTTTAACATCTAAAAATTCCACCTTAAGGTTTTCTAGATTCCTCATATCAATGGAAACTCGGTTTTCTTGTTTCCACTTAGCAAATTCATCCAAAGAATTAAAAATATTTTCCTTCCAGATTACTTGAGTGGTTTCAGTTACTGTTACCTTTTGATATTGGGGCTTCTCATTGTTGGGTGCTTTCTTCTCAGGTTTGCTGCATGTTGATGCTTCCTCCTTGCTTGGTGATTTCTTCTCGGGTTCGCCAAAAGTGGGGAGAATCAGCTTCTTATTTCTGGCCATTGTAGGAACGTCTAGAAAAGTGGTTTTGGTTCGGCAAAAGAGTTCTTGGAGCACTCAAATTCAGCAACAAAATAACTTCCAAAATTTTGAAATTTTTGGTAGAGAAGATGGTGTGATGCCAAAAAAGAGGGAATGCGGAGAGATTGTAGAATTTGAACCAAAACTAACTCCTTCCCTTTTTCACCTCTCTAAATATGTCATTTTTTACGTTTTCAAGGCAATAATAACATTTTCTCTCTTGTTAATTCATGTCACATCTTTAACTTCAAACATACCTCCAACCACTTTTTCTTCATCCATCATTTTTTATTTTTTTTGTTTCTGAATTTTTTTTAAACAAAAAAAATTGAACAAAAATACACATATTGGACAATGGAGTTTCAGACGTACCTCATGTTCGACACACACAAATGCATTGTCTAATAAATTCAAAAGTTAAAGCATCCAACGGTTTAGTGAATATATATGCATATTGTTCGCATGTTGGAATATAGGCCACCACAACTTCCTTTATTTCAACCAAGTCTCTAATAAAATGGTGCCTTATATCAATGTGCTTTGTTCTCGACTGCTGAACTGGATTCTTAGAGATGTCAATTGTACTTTTGTTGTCACACAAAATTGTCAGAGGACCTTGTTGAATTCCATAGTCATTCAGCATTTGTTTCATCCATAATAACTGTGCACAACAACTTCCAGCAGCAAGATCTCAGCATCAACAGATGATAAAGAGATTATATTTTGCTTCTTACTATACCAAGAGAAAAAATAGTACCAATAAAGAAAAAACCACCGGTGGTACTTTTGCGATCATTGGCATTACCAGCCCAATCAGAATCACTATAGCCGATAAGACTAGAGTCTTGATTCTTAAAATACCATATGTCATAATCATAAGTCCCACTAACATATCGAATAACTCTTTTTTCCACAGTCATATGAGATTTCTTCGGATCAGCCTAAAATTTTACACAAACACCGATGCTGAAACATATATCCGGTCGACTAACAGTAAGATACAAAAGACTCTCAATCATGCTTCTGTATAATTTCTGATCGACTGAAACACTATTCTCATCCTTCACCAATTTTTCTGTGGTTTCTATCGGAGTTCGAATTGATAGATTTCTGCTGAGTTTGAACCTCTTCACCAGATTCAAAGCATACTTACTTTGATTTATAAATAAACCATTCTTCTCTTGCTTAACCTGAAGCCCTACTCATCTCAAATTTGGCTTGCATTAGTGACACAAAATCTTTCACCATAGATGATGAAATAGAACCAAACATAATGTCATCCACATAAATTTGAGCAATCAAAAACTTGGATGATTTCGTGAGCACAAACAATGTATGATCTACTCCCCCTCGACGATAACCTTTCTTAAGTAGAAAGTTTATCAGTCGTTCATACCATTCTCTAGGTGTTTGTTTCAAACCATATAATTCATTCTTAAGTCGATACACATGATGTGGATAATGAGCATCTTCAAATCCTTTAGGTTGTTCCACATATTCCTCTTTATTTACCACTCCATTCAGAAAGGCACTGTTCACATCCATCTGATATAGTGTAAAATTCATGGTACATCCAATAACAAGCAAGATGTGAATAGATTCTATTCTGTCAAGTAGTGCAAAAGTTTCATAAAAGTCAACACCTTCTACTTGATTATATCCTTGTGCCACGAGTCTAGCTTTATTGTGAGTAATATGTCCATTAGCATTCGACTTGTTCTTAAAAATCCATTTTGTACCCATAACATTGACACCTTTCGGATGAGGAGTAAGATAACACACATCATTGCGTTCAAACTATTCGAGCTCTTCTTGCATTTTCGCAATCCAGTATTCATCAAGTAATGCTTCCTTGTAATTCTTTGGTTTAATGAGTGAGATAAACCCTTATAGTCCACCAAGCTCATGGTATTCACTCTAGGAGTGGTTCGGGTTCTCCTTGAGATTGGTTCTGGTATCTCCTGTGTTGGATCATGAGGACTGGGTGTGGGGAAGTGTGTTTCAACATCCTTTTCAACTTCAGACATCGGTTGCTCTTCTGCTTGATCCTGTGTTCCAACATACTTAACTGGTTGTTGTGGTAGAATAACATGTGTTGGAACATACTCAACTTCTATATCGTCGTCTTTCTCCTTTGAATCCCATTTTTCATCTAAATCATCCACAATAACATTGATTGACTCCATAAGCGTAATTGTGTGAAGATTACACACACGGTATGCTCGAATGTTCACAGACTACCTCCTAAATATACCAACATCACTACGATTGTCAAACTTGGCCAATGGATCTCTATCTCGTAGAATGTAACACTTGTTTCCAAACAAATGAAAGTGAGATACACTTGGCTTTCTCCCCTTCCAAATCTCATAAGATGTATTTTTGGTAAATGGTCGAAGATACACACGATTGATAGTATAACAAGCTATATTAACAGCTTCTGCCACCATTTTTTGTGTATGCCTTTTTCTGCAAGCATGACTCGAGCCATCTCCTGAAGAGTTCTATTCTTTCTTCCGACAATTCCATTCTGCTGTGGAGTGATTGGAGCGGAGAATTCATGTTGAATCCCAAGTTCATAGCAAAACTCACTAAATTGAGAGTTTTCAAATTCCCTCATGATCACTTCTGATTCTCACTATCTTTCCAATCGAGCTTCCTTTCTCGTTCTGCAATTTTACCAACAAACTTCTAAACACATCCACAGCATCAAACTTTTCTTTAAGAAACGTCATCCAAGTATATCTCAAAAAATTATCAACACATACAAAGATGTACTTTTTGCCACTCACACTATGTGTGTTGACTGGAACCATTAAATCCATATGCAGTAATTCAAGATTCCTGACATGGTGAACTGAAGAGTGAGGAGAGCAAATCTGTTTACCTTGCTGACATGGTCCGTAAAAAATTCCATTTTTGTTCGCAAGTGTGGGTATACCTCGTACTGCTTTTGAATTTGCAATTTTCACCAAGGTTTTCTAGTTGATATGATCAATATTTCTATGCCACAGAGTACCTTCATCTTTATTTAAGCTTAAGAAACGCACTTCTTGCTCCAAAAGATAACAATTATCTGATGATCGAATCCCAAAAAGAACTGTATCATTGTCATGTCTCACCACACATTTGTCTTTCTGAAATTCAACTGTCATATTGTCATCACACAACTGACTAAGGCTCAACAAATTTTCCTTTAAATCCTCAACAAGCAACACACTAGTGAACACAGGAAATCCTTCAATATGCATTTCTCTTTTGCCTATGACTCGGTTCTTCTTTCCATATCCAAAGGTAACAAAATAACCATCATATGGTTTTATTTTTGTCAAAAACTCCTGAGTTTCGGTCATGTGACGAGAGCACCCACTATCAAAGTACCACGAGTCTCTAGGATGTGCAATAAGAGAAGTATGAGCAACAAAACAAGTATTCGTTCTTTTAGGAACCCATACCTTTAGAACCATGTTTGAACATTGGGTATCATCTATGTTGGAACATACAGATAGTTTTCGTCCAGTCATGATATCTTTGAGAAATTTGAGACACCGTTTCTCGGTATGGCCTTGAAGCATGCAATAACTACAGATAAGGGGTTTTCTCTAACTATTTTTAATCACCTTTCTCTTCATATCTTGAACCTCCATTTTTAAGTTTCCAACATCGCATGATGTATTTCCATAGCCGATCCCATGTTGATCTCCAAAGTTTTTCCCATGGTCAAAATATCATCGAGCTTTGCCTTTCTAGAATTTAACTTCCTGATTGTTGCTTCTGCCAATTCTGCCCTCTCAGTCATAGTATTCACCTTCACATTCAGATCTTCAATTTCATTCTTTATTTTTTTTTCAACCTGCACTATCAATTCCTTCTTTGCCTCGGCTAATTGATTTTTTCAATCTCCAGGGACTTATTTGTGTTAGAAGATATAGTATTATCTGTGTTGAAACATATGTCTACAACATCATCAAGAATTTTTTTCTCCAAATGCCACATAATTACTGGTAAGTTTATCTTCATCTTTCTCATCTTCTCCATCCTCACTCCACGAGGTGACATGTGATCTTCATTGCTTCTTCCGGGTATTGGCACATTCAGACTGGATATGACCAAAACCGTCACATTCTTTACACTGAATCCTTCCTTGTTGTTTTGCTTCACCGCCTTGATTTCTAGTGAACTGCTGGTTTCCTTGCTCCATGCAATTTCAACGGTTCTTGCCAAAATTCTGTCCATGTGGTCTATTTCCTCCAGTTCTTTCTTGTGATTTCTTGTTCACAGCCTTCTTCAGCATTCTTGAGAAGTGCTTAGTGATGAGATCAATTTCTTCAATATCATCCTCACTATCTGATTCGTGATCATCCTGTGATGAATATGATTTAAAAGCCAACCTTTTCTAAGTTTTCTTTGCAGGTTGTTTCATGTTTATCTCGTATGTTTGTAGTGATCCCATCAATTTATCCAAGGACATAAACATCTCTAGCTTCTTCTATTTCCACAACCTTCATAGAAAATCTTTTGGGCAGTGATCTTAAGGTCTCCTTTACCAGCTTAGATTCCTTATAAAATTTTCCCAATTGATAAGCCATATTAGAGATGTCTCTGAGTTTCTCATTAAATGCGGAAATCGTATCATTCTCCTCCATTTTCAATTATTCGAACTTAGTTGCAAACATCTGAAGTTTGGATTCACGTACTCGACAGGTTCCTTCATGTACAGTCTGCAAGATATCTCATACTTTCTTAGCTTGATGATATGTAGAGATGAGTTTAAACTAATTTTCATCCACTGCTCTGAAGATAGCATTCAACGCCTTGGAATTAGCCAGAGAAGCCTTCAATTCATCTTGAGACCAAGATGATTTATCCTTGAGCATTTGTCTCCTTGAGATTGACTCTCCCTCTTTCTCCTTAGAGCTGGATTCTTCATCTTTAGTTAGATGACTCCACTCGTTCTAAACAAAGTGCCATGCAAGTTCATCCAAAGAATTGATAAACACTCACATACGAGTCTTCCAATAATTGTAGTTTGTTCCTTCTAGCAGAGGTGGCCGAGACACAAAAGCTCTTTCTCTTGTCGCCATGGTAAAATCGGATCACATTTTTCTTGACACAACTAAGGTAAAACGTAAGTAACCAAGCGCTGATACCAATTGAAAAACTAGTTTTACCATTTATCTTAACTATTAGACCTATGTTCCAACATATTTTAACTTAACCAAGTATCTAAAGTAAATAACGAACGAGACACACAACTTGGTTAAGCAATTCGGTGAAATCCACCTACTTCTGCAGGGTCTGGCCCAGTTCAGAATAGATCCACTAATCAGAGATATAGTACAAAGTACACCATACAACTATACTTATCTTCTAATTGCAACTTGTGGATTTCCAAGCTCCTCTTGCTACCGATCTACCTTGACCATACTCCATTTGACCTTGAAACTCGTCAACGTTGAATCTCTTCCTCCCGATGAATTAAGGTATACAACTCTGAACTTGATCAGCAGGTCATGTATGTTGGAACATATAAGTTATAGCTCTTGTAAAGCCTCCGGCAGAATGTAAATCTGGACTACATATTTTTCTCAATTAAATTCACACACTTCGCATCCGTTAATGTCCTCTATTTATAATCCATATGCAGATCGGAATTGCTTCATAATTATATCCATATTATTCCTATTCCCTATATGCTTCTGAAACATATCCAAATCCCATAAATAAAGGGATTTTCCTTATCTCAAATATCTCATAATATTCCATGAATCCAATTCCATAATTATATGGATTTTTCATAATACCATTATGCTTCCATACGACTGATTCAAATATTACTAAAATCCAAGTTTCCATAAATTAATTTTGCTGCAATATTCTAATCACAAACCTGAACTTCTGCAGTATGTTCCAACATAGAATGTTTTTCTTCTTTAACACTAGTTCACAAATGCCAACACATTAATCCATGAGATGCATGTGACTTTACAGGATTTGTTTTGAACGTTGAGGGATGTTGAATTCGCTAAAATCTAGGTGAATGTGCAGTGATGGTGTTGAGAGCCGGTGAAGGAAGAGGTGGATGAGCAGAGGTCGTGGGTGTTAAAGGAAGCAGAGACACTGCTTGCAGTGGGAGGGCCATTTCAGACTTTTCCCATCACCAAAATAAAATCCATCCCTTTCTCTCTCTGCAGAAAGGGTTAGGACATAGGGAGTACTAAATTTAGAAATTTATAAAATAGTTTTTATACTATATATTTTCGTATTTCCACTTTCAAATACATATTATTACTTTTTTAACTTTTAAAATATAATATTTAAATTTTATTTTTAAAAAAATTACAACAATTAAGGTAAAAAACATTGTTGGTTGTCCATAAACTTATGGAAATGCCACATTTCCTGAGCCTTTCTCTTTATAATGAACTCATTTAAATACCTTTTGTTAATCCTAAATCTATCGAAAGCTAAATTGAACTCATAATTATCGGATCACCATTTTCACTCAATAAAGGACCAACAAACATGCGGTCCCATCACAATTGTCATTTATTAAGAAAGATAAATTAATGAGGGCAAAATACTAATATAACCATATATAGTTGTGAAAGTGCTCATATAACTCTCAAGTTTTTAAAGTTAAAAAACCCTTAGTTTTAATGAAAGTAACTATATAACCCTCAGGGGCCATTTCTGACGTTGACTCTAGTAAAAACAGTATTGATTGGGATTAAAAAACAAAAATACCCCTCAAATAAAATCTAAATATTTGAGAACTATTTTACCCTTACTAATCCCACAGCAGCTCCGCACCATTGTTGTTCCACTGCAAGCGCTGCGCCACAACCACCGCCTTGCCACCACTAAAAAACCTAGCCTCCCACTACTTAAACCTAGCCTAGCACCAACCCAAAACATCAGCTCATTCCGCCACCACCCCAAACCTAACCCGCCACCACCCTAAAACCTAACTTGAGCCCACCCCCAAATTTGCCAGCCATCCAAAACCCCAGCCCCACCACTGCCTCGAAATATGGCCACCACCCAAAACCCTAATCCCACCGCCGCCCTAAAATCTGCCCCACCACCAACCCAAAATCTGATGGCCCCCAAAAAATCTCAGTCCCACCACCATGAGCCGCCTCACCACTACGACAAACAACACACCGCTGGTGACCCAGAACCTCACCACCACCACGAACCCACTAAACCCCTCCTAAAATATGCTCGCCCCTAAAAAGCCCAGCCTCACCACTATGACGAACGACAAATGACACGCTGTTGGTGACAAGCCGCCTCATCACTTTGACAAACGACAAATGACACATCGTCGAACCCATCCTCGAGCCGTTGCTCGTGAACCACTCATGATTGGTACAAAATAGAAGGAAAATGTGAGGGTGGGAGGGGGGTGCAATGAAAAAAGTGAGGGTTGGGAAGAAGAGAAAATGGTGGTTCAGGGTTTAAAAGCAAAAGGAAAAGTAGGTGTTGTAGCAGTCATTATCCTTTATTCTTTTTCTTTTAAAAATGTTATTTACTTGAATTCCGGTAAAAATTGCCGGATTTGGTAGTTTGACACTTTCATAATTATCTAGAGTCATTTTAACACTTTAAAAATATCAAAGGATTATATTGGTACTTACTCCCTCCATCTCACTCTAAATTGCTTATTTATTTTTAGAGAATTTAACTTTGCAACTTTTGACCATAAATATAAATTAATATGTAAATAATAAATATATCATGTGAGATATTGTTAGACTTATCTTAGCATCTATTTTCTAAATATTAATTTTTATGCGACATTATTATATGTAACTACAGATATTTAAGATCAAACATGTTCATTGAATACAGTAAAAAAGTAAATAATTAATTTAAAGTTGGACGGGGGAGTATATGATAAATGTAGAGGGATTTAGCATTTTTCTCAATCGATATTTATCAAGAACATAATGAATAATCTTTTCTAATGATACTAGGAGTAAATTAACACTTTTAAAAAACTCGAAATTTAAATGACAATTTCAACAAAATTTAGGGTTATAGCCACAACTCCAACGGAAGCTGCCTCTTGCGATTCAGTTGAATGACGCGGCTCTGTAATTAAGAGAGGCCGGGAGTTGGGGTTGTTTGCCCCTCTCTACAATTACACCGCCCGTGATTTCTTCCTCCCCTAAAACAACCCTCCTCTGTAATCTCAGCATTCATCCACTCATACCAATCCTGGATCCAAAACCCTGAACCCAAACCCAAGGCGGTGATGATTCATCCTTCTCGGAATCGCACGTCGGAGGGATTCTGAGCCATCCCGTATCTTGGCTGGGCAGGATCTCGAATGGGTTCTTGCAGCCATGCCGGGACCTGCCGGTTTCTCTCCGACAGAAGGCAGATCTGAGCCTCCGTTGTGGGATCTGATACTGCGCTTGATCTTAATGGCCAACTGAGTGAGATCGAATGCATGAATTGACAGTAAAGGAAGAATGAGGCGGCAGGGAAACTGGGAGTTTCGAAAGGGCGGTTGCCCATCTCTGTTTGCCGATGATTTTCTTGATAAACCAACAGCCCTTGAATACCAAGGAAAGATAGTGAAATGGCTAATGTTAGGCACTGTTCTTTAGTTGCTCGCAGTGGAAATATACAGGTAAGTAGAGGCGGTGATGATGTTTGTACAGCATCCTTTCTGCTGAACTTATGGGGCATTTGAGAATTGAGACGATGACCCGACCCGTATCTTGGCGGGGGCAAGCTGATTGATTTGCAGCCATGGCGTGGTTGGACATGGTTCTCTCTGTCCTGTTCGCTTCCAACAAATCTGAGACTCCAACCGCATCCATTTGAGCTGTCAGTTATTCGGTTCGGGTTCGGGTCAAACGGGTTCTGGTTGAAATGAGTCAAGTTGAAACGAGTCGAAATCTGTTGGTCGGGTTCGGTTCGGGTCGAAACGGGTCGAAATCTGTTAGTCGAGCCGGGTCGGGTCGGGTCGAAACGGGTCGAAATCTGTTGCCGGGTCGGGTTGAAACGGGTCGAAGTCTGTTAGCCGGCCGGGTCGGGTTCAACACCCAATAAAGCAATCTTTTTATAAAATTAAATTATTATTTTTTATTTATTTTTAAATTTGCGGCACCAAAATTCAATTGCATAATATACGATTGCAACTTTGCGATTTGGGCATGTATTGGTGAACGGAAGGGTCTCAAAAGTCAACATTGATTACTTGTACACATTTTTGGA
>JAULKK010000006.1:5533051-5544540 GCA_032355705.1 Rubia peregrina
TTATCATTTGTATGAAAAGATAAATGTTTCCCTTTAGCCTTTTCACAGGCTTCACAAAGGGTGGGTTTAGGCAAAATCGATGAGAAAGCTAAGGATCCAAAAGCACGCAAACTAGAAATAACGGAATGCGGAACATGACCAAGTCTAGCATGCAAGATTTCAAAAGATGCACGCGACTTATTTAACTCCACAACAGATAGTAAAGCAGATGTATCATAGTCTAAGACATAAAGACTATCCTCAATATGACCGTGACCTTAGGTTTCCCTAGTGAGTTTATGCCGAATAATAAATGAACGATAATCAAAGCAAAAAAAACAACATTTAAATCCCGAGTCAATTTACTAATTGAAAGCAATTTTTTAGTGAGATCAGGCACAACAAGCACATCATAAATAGGCAAAGACTTCAAAAGCCAAGAATCACCAACATGTGTGATAGGGAGCTGAAAACCATTACCAACATATACGTTAGAAGGGTCATGATAAGGTTTGACATGATCAACAGCAGCAGAGGACGATGTCGTGTGTTTTGTGGCACCATAATCAACAATTCACTTAGAGCAATCATGTTGTCGATGATGATAATGATCGGTAAATCTTGAAATATCACTCTGTTGATAATTAAAATAACCCATATCCATAAGGGCAAAAGAAAATCGAAACACAAAAATTCTTCCCCAAAGAAAATTACCAGGGGCGCGTGAATCGCGCGGAGAGCAATACTGGCACGTGAATTCACATGCAACAGAGATGTTGTCATGTGTAACCATGCGCAAAAGAGGGCTAGGTGCATGTGGTTGTGGGTGTGTGTATCCCTTGCACAAATAATGAAGCACACGTGCCTGACATTTGGCGCTCGAATCTCACGTGCCAAAAAGTGATTGTCGAGCGGAGTTGCTGTCACCATTGCTGAGAAGCTAAAAAATGATTGCCAAAAAGTGATTTTCGAACGGGGAAGATGCAGGAAATGCTGTCACTGCTGGGAAGTTGCCAAAAAGTGATTGTCAAGCGGGGAAGATGCCAGAGACGGAGATGCTGGATAACCGGTACGATGGAGAAGAAGGGGCCGAGGAAGTCACCACTGAAGATGCTCTCGGAGAGAAAACTTAGCCGGAATCAAACTTTGCTGGAAACTGAGAAGCTGAGTCGAACTCAACCGGAGAGGAGACTTCACTGAAAATTTATCAAAAATTGACCGAAGACGTTGCCGAAGAGAGGACGTTGAAGACGTTGCGGGGGAGAGGCCTGCTATGATGAAACTGACCACATTTTGGTTGGAAAGTCATCGTCTGGAGGATGTGTAGTGATAAAGGAAAAAGAGAGAGAGAGAGAGACGGGAAAAAATTAGGTCTAAGGATCATACTTGCTCTGATACCATGAAAGAGTGATTTCCCGTGGTTATTATTACTGATCATGAAGAGAATAAATAGAGAGTACAAAGAATGAAGGTAGACTAGTTCTAATATAACTCTAACTAGTCAACAAGAAAAAATGAAATCAAATCATCTAACTAATTTATTCTGACACCCACCCTCAAGTGAAGCGTCAGATGTTCGTCGATGCACAGCTTAAATATGAAGAACTCGAATAGTGGTCGAGAAAGCCCCTCGGTGAAGATGTCCGATATCTGAAGAGAAGTAGACACGTGCGCAACTCGAAACTTTCTGGAGGCCACCAACTCCCGAACAAAGTGATAGTCAATATCGATGTGCTTCGCCCGCTTGTGAGCCACTGGATTCTGAGCCAATAAGATAGCGCTACTGTTGTTACATAACAGCAACGGAGGGGCAGACAGAGGAACTCAAAGATCACGAAGCAAGTGAGTGAGCCAAACAACCTCTGAAGTAGTGTTGGCTAGAGCTCGGTACTCAGACTCAATGTTGGAACGAGAAACTGTGGGCTGTTTCTTTGCACTCCAGGAAACAAGATTCCCACCAAGAAAGATAGCATATCTGCAAGTAGATCGACGAGTCTCCAAACAGCGAGCCCAATCAGCATCAGAATACCCCAATATCTCAGGAGAACTAGTAGAATGAAATGTGAGATCGAAATGAAGTGTACCTCGAACATAACACATAATCCGTGTAACTGTCGCAAAATGATCATCCATGGGGTCCTGAAGACACTGACTGACTCTGTTGACTGAGAAAGCCAAGTCTGGACGCGTGATGGTTAAGTACCGAAGAGCTCCAACAAGAGAACAATACATGGTCGGATTCCTGAGTGGCAGACTGGTCGAACTATGCAACTGAGATCCAAGAACAAAGGTAGTGGAAACTGGTGCAGCATCAGACATACCAGCTCAAGTCAGGATGTCCTGACCACACTTCGCCTGACCAAGAAGTAAACCTTAAGAAAAGCGTTCTTGACATTCAACTGATGAAGTGATCAGAAACGCATTAGGGCAGTGACGAGAACTATCTGAACAGTGGAGGCTTTGACCACAGGACTAAAGTCAAAATCCAGAATCTATGAGAAACCCTGCGCCACAAGTCTAGCTTTGTGATAATCAATAGTGCCATCCGGTCGATACTTGAGCCTTTAGGCCCATTTGGGGCCAACAATGTTAGCATCCGAAGGTCAAGACACTAAGTTCAAAGTGTCCTGGCCACGAAGAGCCTTCATCTCGTCATCCATGGCAGAAATCCAAGCCGGATCCTGAAGAGCAGCGCGATAATCCGTGGACTCAGACTGAGCAAGTAGAGTAGCAGCAAGACCACGAGTGATAATGTCTGAATAATCCTTGTGCTGAATAGTACCAGTAGCCGACCTAGTAGCCATCCGATGAGTGCGAGACATAGGTGGAGAGACTGGAGGAACAGTCGCGATCGGTGAAGTGGCCGGTAAGGTGGTCGGTGAACCGGGTGGGCTGCTCGGAGAACCAGATGAGCTGGTCAATGACGAGATAGGTAAAACAGGATGCACCGTAGCGGCCACTGGATGGTCTGATTTGGCAGAGTAGACAGAACATGGTTCTGTAGTCGGTGATGATGATAGCATCGATGAGCCATGAGGGCTGACAACCGAAGTGACGAGCGGAGCAGAATGAGACGCCATAATGGAAGAAGTAGAGATATGAGATGCTGTATCAGTGAGATCCAAAAAAGTAGAGATATCCAGAGAAAATGGAGGTACTGAAGTAGAACCATCAGCTTAAGGGAAGAAAGTGTTGTCAACACGAGCATGTTTCATGACATATAACTTTCCAGGTGTAGGATCTAAACATCGATATCCCTTGTACTAGGAGTCATACCCAAGAAAGATACATGGCAAACTGCGAGGAGCGAGTTTGTGAGCTGCATATGGACGAAGATAAGGGTACACACGACAACCAAAAACATGGAAGTTCGTGTATATATGAACCTAACCATTGATAACTTCATATGGTGATCGTCCGCCAAGGACAAGAGTCATCAACAAATTTATAGTGTAAGCAGCTGCAACAAAAGCGTGAGTCCAGTGAGAGAGGGATATGAGAGTGGTAAAACATAGATAGAACATCTCAGTAATGTGGCGATGCTTGCGCTCAGCCCGACCTTTCTGCTCAGGAGTATACGGGAAAGAAATCTGATGGTGAATGCTCTTTGTGTGAAAGTGAGAGCGTAAGCTACCATTTACGAACTTAGCCCCCCATCACTCTGAAACACCTTAATGGTGGAAGAGAACTGGTTCTCCACAAAAGCCTCAAAATGGGGATAAACACCCCAAAAATTAGATTTACAGCGCAGTGGGTAAAACCACGAGAGTCGGGAATGATCATCAAGGAAAATAGCATAGTAGGAGAAACCATCCGCAGATAAAATAAGAGAGGGCCCCTATAAGTCACAGTGAACTAGATCAATTACTCTAGAAGCACGTTTATCATTTGTATAAAAAGATAAACGCTTCCCTTTAGCCTTTTCACATGCATCGCAAAGGGTAGGTTTCGGCAAAATCGATGAGACTGATAAAGATTCGGAAACTCGCAAACCAGAAATAATGGAATGCGGTACATGACCAAGTCTAGCATGCCATATTTCAAAAGACGCACGCGACTTATTTGATTCCACAATAGATAACAAAGCAGATGCACCATAGTCTAAAACATAAATCCCATTTTCACTGTGACCGTGACCCAATGTTTCACTAGTAATTTTATGTCGGATAGTAAATGAGCGATCATCAAAGCAGACAACAACATTTAAATCCCGAGTTAATTTGCTAATCGAAATCAATTTTTTAGTGATGCCAGACACAATGAGCACATCATAACTATAGTTGTAAATAAGATTTACATAACTTATGGAAATTTTTGACCGAATATACTTAAAGCCCGTCTCTTGAAAGACAGTTTTTTCATAACTTATGGAAAAACTAAGGTTTAAACTGCAAATTTGAAGAAATTAAAATAAAAATTTTGAGTTGTATTAATCGGGTCATAAACTCATCACTCCTACATGTTGCATAATAAAATTTTAATATTACAACTAAAATCTTTTACCTTTCTACAATTCTAATTCAACCCTGTCTTTCCATATGCCTACGGAAAAACGGTATTTCCCAAGATTTTGCCATATCTTTATCTCTAAAAAACTAAAAATAAATACCGTATCAGGTACTTTCATCCCAACAAATTGCCATCGCTTTTTAGTACATAGACCTTATATTTCATATATTTTAAAGGGAAATTTTTGGGAAATGCCGTTTTCCATAGGTTTATGAAAAAATGAAGTTGAATTAGAATTATAGAAAGATAAAAAGTTTTAGTTGCGATATTAAAAATTTATCAGCAATATACAATAGTTATAAGTTTATGACCGATTAATGAAACTCAAAACTTTTATCGTGATTTCTTCTAATTTACCATTTAAACCTTGATCTGTGCATAGCTTATGGAAAAACTGTTTTTCAAGAGACGGACTCTATTTTTGTATATCATAATTCATAAACTGCACTAATTATAAAATAAAATAATTTTTTTACCGTACTTTCTGAGTAAATAATCTGTATATATATGCACCAGGTTAGCCAAATATGGAAATTAAAGGAAATAAATCACTTGTAATTAAGAAGCAGTAGCATCAGCAGCTAACTATAGTTTAAGTTTTTGGAAAAATTACATTTTCTAAAGATTACAGCTATTGTATATTTTAATTTAAATACTTTATTTTTTAAATTTAAGTTTTAATACAATGTAAAAATATATAATAAATCGTGTTCAATATGAAAATAAAATAATTATTATATAAAATATAATATTAAAAAAAATCATTATTTAGATTACCTTCATAACTAACCATGCATGAATGAATCCATAATACTCAGGTCACCGGATAATTTTTCCTGTAAAATTAATCTAAATCAACCCTGTTTCTTTGCCCGGATTTGAAATTGGGCACGCAACCACACCAATTGCAGCAGAAGTAGCAGTAATTAAGAGAACGCTCTAGAGATCGAAAATCTTCACAGTGTGGAACTCTAGAGTGGTCTCTTGTTAAAAGACCCCTCAAGAGTCTCTTGGTAGAAGACCGGGCAAGAGCTCAAGTTGTCAGCCATATCACATGGACGTGTCAGGTGCGCAACCCTTTTTTAATACCCAGATTGGACATGTGGCACGCCGTCATTCGGCCACGTGTCCCGATAGGTCCAGCCTTTTTTAAAATTTTAATCCGCGGATACGTGTCGCCCACCGGTTGGGCCACGTGTCCTCAACGGTCAAATTTTTCAAACGCTGAAAATTTCAAATTTGGGGGACACGTGGGTGAATGACATGGCATCACGTGTCCCCCCATGCAACGGTCAAATGAGTTTCAGCTGTTAATGAGACACATGTCTCATTCACAGGGCGAAACGTGTCCCAATGGATTTTTTTTAAAAAATTAATTTTTTTTAAAATTTCAGAATTTCAATCTTAAATTTTTTAATTTACAACACCCCACATTTTTACATATAAATACATCTGATTTCTACCAATTTCATCACACCACTTTCAATTACAAAACTTCCACCTCATGTTTCCTTTTCCAATATTCTCTCAAATTCTCACTTTCGTTTCCACATACTTTTGTGATGGATTCATGAAGAACGTCGAAGGGGAAAGATAAGGTAAATCCAAATTATATTAATTTAGAAAATTCTTCTCAAAATCCAAACTACCGTCAATCTTTTCCGAATACGGAATTTATTGAAATTTAGACAAGATTTTTTTCCAATTTCTCTATGCATTCCCAACATCCATACATGAATTTCCAATTTCAATACCACCTTTCCCAAAATGCCTACCTAAACTCTCCTTACCTAAACCCTCTTCCCAAAATCCAAACATCCAATTCCAAAATTCTTATCCAAGTCATTTTAGTCAAAACTTTTCTTCTCCACATCTTGACGCTATAATCGAATCGGGAGCCTTTTCAGGGCAAGGAGGTCGGGGCTCATCGGGACCAAATTTTGGTGGTGAACACGGGCTACAATTTTTCATTCACGATGTTGCGTACGGTAATCCTTATTCTAATGTTTTTATATTCATATGTTTTAAATTAGTATATGTTTTATAGTATATGTAATTTTTTAATAATATGGCATATGTAATTCATTTACACTGCCTCTCTTTTAATCGTTCAATTAAAAACTGCCGCGTATTTATTTAGAATATGTTTGATATTCAATTAAAACATGTCTCCCTTTTAGTAATTAGAATATGTTTGATATTTAATTTATATAGATTTGTAATTTAATTAGAAGTAACTCTCTCATAATGAAAATGGCCAATATTTTAGTAATTAGAATATTTTTTATATTTAACTATAGTATGCCTCTCTTTTAGTAATTAGAATATTTTGATATTTAATTTATATAGAATTGTAATTTAATTAGAACATAACTCTCTTTTAATCAAAATTGCCTCTCTTTTAGTAATAAGAATATGTTTGATATTTGATTAGAATATGTCTCTCTTTTATTTATTACAATATGTTTGATATTTAATTATAATGTAACTCTCTTTTAGTAATTTTAAAATAAAACATATTTACGGATGTTCAATTTGAATATTTGTTATTTAATTAGAAGTTGACCGCCATTTAATATTTATTTTGAATATGTCCGACATGTGTTGTTCAATGGAAAAAATGCATTTATTCGTTTATGAAATGTTGAAGGTGAGGACAGTGATGAAACAACACCCGTGTCTGGGACTAAGGGTACGAAGAAGAAAGCTAGCCGGGACAATTGGAGTGTAGAAGATGATAATGTTCTGGTTGGTGCGTGGTTCCTGCATTCAACCAATTGTGTGCTGGGTACGAGTCAGAATGCTGGTGTGTATTGGTCTAAAATTATGACCGAGTTGAATGAGTATGCAAAATGCAACCGGTCCATGAAGTCGTGCAAGTGTTGGTGGTCAAAAATTGCTCACGATGTTGCCAAATATGTGGGATGTGAAAGTAAAGCCAGACGCAACTTCAGTCGGAGCGGGGCGGGTCTAGCCAATGAGATATAAATTCATGGGCCATTAACTTGTTTGCAGATGAAAATGGAGGGCAACAATTTCTATTCTTTCATTGCTATGATACGTGCAAGGATAACTCTAATTTTTTGGCACAATATTGCCCAAAGGAATCTGATGGAGAGGAATATATGCCACGGTTCTCTTCAACGCCCATAGTAGCGATGATGGTATATGCAATATCCATCCAGGCCGATTGGTGTTAAAACAGCTAAATGCAAGGTTAGGGGAAAAGGAAAGGCAACACGAAGAACAATGGATGATGAACAATCAACTGAATCAAAGAAAATGGAGTTCCAGGTCACCATCAGAGAGGCCGCTAAATCTGTTGAAAAAGTTGTGGATAACGAAAGATAGAAAGGGGCGTATAACATAGAGCAACGGAAGTTCGTGTGAATCCAATCAGAGCGTGAAAAAAACCCAGTTAACACGAGACTCCTTCATCTGTTGATGCAACAACAAGATTTGACCCCAGAGCAGAAAGCTTTCCATGATCACTTAATGTTGGTAGTCCAAAAGCAACAGTTATTTTAATCGCTTGTGTAATAATTGGTCAGACTAGATCAAACTGTTGTTGTTATCTTTCATTGTAATTGGTCAGACTAGATCTCTTCATAAGTTGTCTATGTTCTGGCTAAATATTAATTTGAGTTCATTAATCCTAGACAAAATTAATGAGGTTGTAATATTAATTTGAGTTCATTCCTCCTAGACAAAATAAATGGGTTGTAACATTTAGTTGAGTTCATTCATCCTAGACATAATTAATGGGATTGTCATTGACACGTCTCATCTGTTCACGTGAGCCGAGTGCATTCATCACCCCAAAGATTTCGACCGACATAATTAATGGGGTGTCATTGACACGTCCCGTCCATTCACGTGGGCCGATGGGATTCATCACCCCGAAGATTCCGACCGACATAATTAATGGGGTGTCATTGACACATCCCACCCGTTTACGTGGGCCGATGTGATTCATCACCTCGAAGATTTCGCTTGACATAATTAATGGGGTTGTCATTGACACGTCCCGTCCGTTCACATGGGCCGAGTATATTCATCACCCAGAAGATTATGACCGACATAATTAATGGGGTGTCATCGCCACGTCCCGCCTGTTCATGTGGGCTGAGTTCACAAGTGGGTTTTCAAATTTCACGGTTCTATATAAAAGGGACATTCTTATACATTTCATTTCAACCCCAACCTTGTTAACCTTCTTTCTTCTCCACAACCATGTCTTCCCCTAATTCCCCAAACAATGATGAAGAGTTTCAATTCGTAGAATCATCAAACATACCAACCTATGATGTTCCCGGGTTCTGACCCGAAACTGATTCTGAGACACTCAACTTTGTCTTGAATTTTCCAGAAATGGCAAGACAATGATACACAACCATCGATGGTGAGAGTTCTCAAACTTCTCCGACCTCACCGAAGAAAACAAGGAATCATATCAAGAGAGACCGTGCTCGAGCACAGGAAGTCCTTCGCAGACAATATTTTGCTCAACCTCCTGAGAGAATGTACGACGATCAGCATTTTCGTGCTCGGTTTCATATGCGGCGAAATGCATTCCAACGCATACTCGAAGATGTCACAAACCACGATCCCTAATTCGTGCAAAGGCGTGATGATTGCAGTTATGAAGGCTTTTTGCCACTACACAAGTGCACGGTGGTCATGCGCCATTTGGCATATGGTTGTGCATTCGACCAACTTGATGAATGCTTACAGATGGGCAAAACAACGATTAGGGAAACAGTGTCTCATTTTGTGAAAGCAATAATTGTGGTGTACCGTCCAACATACCTCAGACCACCAAATTAAGAGGACATTGCACGCCTGATGCATGTAGCGCATGGACGTGGATTTCCAGGTATGTTGGGTAGCATTGATTACATGCATTAGGAGTGGAAAAATTGTCCCGTGGGTTGGAACGGTCAGTTTCAGGGAAGAAGTAGACGTGCCTCAATTGTATTGGAAGCAGTGGCCTCTTACGATACATAGATATGTCATGCATTTTTCGGTATGGAAGGGTCGAATAATGATCTCAACGTCCTAGACACGTCACCCTTGTTTGATGATGTATGTGAAGGAAGAGCTCCACGCTTTTCGTATGAAGTCAATAGTCGCATCTACGATCAAGGGTACTATCTTACAGATGGTATCTATTCGAAGTGGGAAACCTTTATGCCCGCATATACAGCTCCGAATGACCCGAAGAAATAACTTTTCACAAAGAGTCAAGAGAGCTATCAGAAGGACGTCGAGCGTGCTTTCGGTATTTTACAAGACCGGTACTCCGTGATCCGTAACCCAGCCTGATACTAGAATGTAGAAACGTTGGGGGATATTATGATAGCTTGTATCATACTGCACAACATGATAGTCGAAAATGAAAGAGATACATATGGCTTGCAGGTTCAACCAGGTGATTATGACCAAATCGACGACTCTCCTTGGCATTATAACACAAAGCGGCATGCTAATCTACCGTCTTTTATGCAAAATTGGAGGGAAGTGCAGAGCAGAAGTAAACATGACCAATTGAGAGACGACCTTACGAAACATCTTTACCAACATTTGGGTGGTGAAAATTAGGGAGTCTGCATGTTTTCGTCATCCATTTTTTTTCCAATTTGAACTTGTATTCTCTTAGTAATAATTGGTCAGACTAGATCAATATCTTGATTTTCTATTTGTAATAATTGGTCAGACTAGATTAATATCGCGGTTTTAAGTAGTTTATGTTATTTTTTTAATCGTTTTAATTGGTTTTTTCTAATGTCATTTTTCATTTAAAATTTTGTTCAAAATTTTAACTTTTTTTCATTTTTTTGTCGTTTCCTTTTATTTTTCGTGTATTTTTTTTACTTTTTTCATTTATTTTTTCCCCCGGAAAATGGATTATTTTTATGTATTATAATGTATTCTTAAATTTAACATTCAATTTATTTTGAGTTGCTAAATACATTTAGATTAAATGTTTAGTAAAAAAATTAATGAGTATGATAGAGAAAATCAAATGGGCTCCATAATAGTGCAAAGTGATCTCTTACCATTGTGGATGAAAAATGGGTGGTCTCTTAGAGTTACGTGGAAGAGAGAGATAGAGAAAAATAATATATCTACTTGGTAAGAGACCACTTGTGGTCTCTACCACTGCCCATGGTCTAAGGGCATGTGCAATGGTGGTTTTTTAATTTTAAGAGACCACTCTAGAGACCGAAAATCTCCACAGTGGGGGTCTCTTAACAAGAGACCACTGAAGAGGCTCTTACTGGGCAAGAGCCCAGTTTGTCAGCCTAAGGCTGAACCGTGTCAGGGTACATGCGTGGCCCTTTTTGGGTCCCCTGATGGGACACATGACACTCCCTCATTCGGCCACGTGTTTCAATCATCCCAGTTTTTTTTCTTTCGCGTACACGTGTCGCGCCATCGGTTGGACCACGTGTCTGCAACGGTCAAAATGTAAGAGCACTGAAATTTTCAAAATTAGGGGACACGTGGGCGAGTGACAGAACACCACGTGTCCCTATGCAACAGACATATTCATGTTCTGATGTTAATGGGACACGTGTCCCACTCACAGGGCAACACATGTCCCAATGAGTATTTTTTTAAAAAAATCAAAAATTTAAAAATATTAGAATTTCAATTTCAAAATTTAAATTTACAACACCCCACATTTTTACCTATAAATAGATCTAATTTCAACTCATTTCATCACATCACTTCCAATTACAAAACTTCAATCTCATTGTTTCATTTTTCAAGTTTTCCTCAAATTCTCACTTTCGTTTCCACATATTTTTGTGATTGATTCACGAAGAACGTCGAAAGGGAAAGATAAGGTAATTCCAAATTCTATTAAGTTAGAAAATTCTTCTCAGAATCCCAACTACCGTCAATCTTTTCCGAAACCAGAATTTATTGAAAATTCGACAAGAATTTCTTCCAATTTCTCTATGCATTCCCAACATCCATACATGAATTTCCAA
>JAULKK010000006.1:5586214-5597469 GCA_032355705.1 Rubia peregrina
ACTCGTCGATCTACTTATGGATATGCTGTCTTTCTTGGTGGGAATCTTGTTTCCTGGAGTGCCAAGAAACAACCCACGGTTTCTCGTTCCAGCACTGAGTCTGAGTACCGAGCTCTAGCCAACACTGCTTCAGAGGTTGTTTGGCTCATTCACTTGCTTCGTGATCTTCGAGTTCCTCTATCCGGCCCTCTGTTGCTGTTATGTGACAACAGTAGTGCTATTTTTTTGGCTCAGAATATAGTGGCTCACAAGCGGGCGAAGTACATAGACATCGACTATCACTTTGTTTGGTAGTTGGTGGCCTCCGTCAAGCTTCGAGTTGCGCACGTACCTAATTCTCTTCAGATAGCAGACATATTCACCAAGGGGTTATCTCGTCCGCTGTTCAAGTTCTTCAAATCCAAGCTGTGCGTCGACGAACATCCGACGCTTCGCTTGAGGGGTGTTAGTATAAGTCAAGTATCTGATTGATTTGATTTGATTCTAGTAGATTTGTTGACTAGACTGGAGTTATACTAATATTATACTTCCTTTTGTACTCTATTTATTCTGATCAGTAAGACATTATTCATTACGGGAAATCATTCTCTCATACGTAATTAATTAAGTGATTTGATTTTTATTTTCATTTATTGGAATGAGTTTCCTGTAATTTTAAAAAACTTTCAAAAGGTATGACAATGTATAAATAATTATAATTTTACTTTAAAAGTTATTAAAACAAGATTTTTCATGGTTGATCTAACCGTTGCTCGGTTTAACATGAAATTTTCTCAAATTAGTTATGCGACATTATATTTTAAAAATCAGATTTTTTAAATAAAAATGTAAAACTTATAAATAATTAAAAGAATTTGGGACCCTCAATCCTTATTTGGTTGTTAAGCACAACCTCAATGTCGATGAAGTAGAAATTGAGAGATCTAATTTATCAGATGCAGTGATTATTATTTTTTTTCCAAAAATTGAAATATCAACAGCTCACCATGTAGCCTTCCTAAAATAATAATAATAATAAAATTCCACAAAATAAAATTCTAAGTTATTAATGGTTGATTATTGCAAAGTTAGTTTCTGTCAGTTGGACTTATTTTTAATCCAAATAAGTTAATTTTAAAGATTTTTTTGAGTTCAGCAAGTTAAATTAAGTAGAAATAAGTTGAGTTTAAAAAATAAGTTTAATTCTAATAGTTGAAGTCCGAACTAGATCACTCTAGTTCTGTTTAATTAAATTCAGCTCGATTTACTCTGATCCAATTTGGTTGAATCGACTTAACTCTGGATTAGTTCAGTTCAGTTCAAGCTATTCATTTTGGTCTTGTTCATTCTAGTACATTTAATCAATTTTCCATCAGTACAGTTGAGTTCATTCAGCATGGTTCAGTTTGATCCTGTTTAATCCACTTCAATTCCATGCAGTTCAGTTTCGTGCATGTCCCGACATGTTTTCTTAATTCATTTTTATTTTTGGAAAAATAATATCGTTTGGAAAAAATAAGTTTGGTTTAGCAAAAATAAGTTAAATTTAGTCCAGCTAATTCCAGTTCACTGTATCCGATCCATTTCAATCTAATTCAGTTCAATTCAATCCAATTCATTTCCGTATACATTCCGCTTGTCTTATATATTCATTCTTTATTATCAAAAAACTAAGTATAGTTGAACAGACATAAGTTCTATTTAGCAAAAATAAGTTAAGTTTACCAAAAATAAATGAGATTCAGCAAAAATAATCTCAACTGACCATGGCCTTAGGGCAATCTTGGCCCAGGTTTGGGCATCAGGCTGAATCTCTGAGCCCAAGTTGAGCATGCGTTCTTCTTTCCTAACTCTCTTCCCCAGGAAAATTCACACACTCAAGAACTGAGTGATCAGTGACTGATCTCGATATTGAATCATGAAACTCGAACGAATACTTTCAATTCCCATAGTTTCAGTGATTTTGGTGGGGGGTTTTGTCTTCTATGTTACAGTTTTCATTTTTATTGAAGATTGCTTGGGTTTGTTTAGCTCCACAGGTTCATGGAAAGCTATGATTTTTACCCTACTAGCTTCCCTCGTCTCTTTCTCTTTCTTAGTTTGTGTACTCACTGACCCCGGAGGTGTCCCGTCTCAATTCGTGCCCGATATGGAGGAGAACCCGCTTCCTGATCAAGAAAATACGGTGTGTGTGTGTGTGTGTTTCCCTCCTTTTTTTTGGATGGGAGTGAAGAAAGAAGAACATAATTATGGCATGTTTTTAGCTTACAGAATTTGGGGCTTTAGAGGTTTAGAAAAGTGGGTTCTAGGGGGAAAGGTTAGAACTCATAGAAAGATGTGATCTTGGCTGAATTTTTGAATATTTTTTGGGGCAAGTATTTGGTATAGTTAAATGTCAATGAACCTTCTGAATCTGTTCACATTTCAGTCTCTTACGTTGTCATTCTCAGCTTAATATTTTAAGAATCCATGTTTAGTTGCTGCTGCTGCTGCTTGCTATGTTTCCTTTGTTAGTACTCTTGTTTGGATTGTTGTATTTGATTGATGGGGGATTTAGTTGTAGAAGTCCTCAAGTTGAACTTTTTCATGTTTAAAAACAATAAGCTGATTATGGTTGATGCTTGATGAGCTAAACGTGGGGTGCTTTATTCTTGATTAACAGTCTGGAGGCCTGCTGCGCTGCGATAAGTGCTCAACGTATAAACCTCCCCGGGCTCATCACTGTCGTGTGTGCAGAAGGTGTGTTCTGAAGATGGTGGGTACTTTTTGATCATCTCTTTGTATGCTATAGACAAAATGATACAAATATATTACTGCAGAAAGAGTGAATTCTGATTATGCTTTATAGTTTCTGATAAGTTGAAGTCGTAAATGCAGGATCATCATTGTATTTGGATTAATAATTGTGTTGGTCACAGAAACTACAAGGCTTTTGTTGTTCTAGTCTTCTATGCAACCGTTGCCTGTGCCTACTCCTTGGTACGCCTCTGCACTCGATTCTATTCTTTCTTTCTGCTTTTTCTGTACTAAAATACGCCTTATATGTTTATGTAACTCCCAGAATACAATTTGGTACTGCACACGGAAGAAAGATTGGAATTTCAGCGGGAAGATGCCCCTCAAAATATTTTATGTGAGTTGGTGGTTCATTCTTTCTTTCTTGCTTGCTTGAAATTTGAATGAATCGGCTTGTGAACGTGCGCCACTTAATTTGATATGCTCTCTTCATTTCCCACCTCCCAATATCAAATAAGTACTGATTTAAGCTGGATGTTTGTTAGTAAATTGCTTTTAATCATACCTGTACTCTTTCGAGTGTGAGCCACATATAACCACGTATACTGTTAAGTGTGTTGAAAAGAAATAAAGAAAGAGTTGGAATTGGAATTAGACTCTTTTATTTGCAGGCAGTAAATTGTTAACTGGGTTCCCTTCATGGGACTGTGGGAGTAGCATTATTTTACCATTATTTTGAAGGCTTTCATGATTTTATTATTGTCCATACGAATTTCTGATTAGCGTTATGGACTGCAGATTACATCTGGGATGATGGTTTTTGGCTTGACTTTGACATTGGGAACTCTTTTGGGCTGGCATATCTATCTCACAGCTCGTAATATGACGACCATAGAGGTAAACGCTTCACATGCATTAATATGTAACTATTTTCATGGATGGTTGTCTTGTTTTTGGTGGTTGACGATATGGTTACTTGTTACAGTACTATGATGGGAAACGGGCAGCGTGGCTGGCTAGAAAATCTGGTTTAAGTCATCATCACCCCTTTGATGTTGGTCTCTTCAAAAATTTTACTCTGGTAAATCCCTCTCTCTCAATCATACTTCCAGTCTGGTCCATAAAACTTCCCATGCATCATGATTTTTCTGAATAGATTCGCCAGTTACTGTCTACATTTATGGGACTGCTGTGTATGTCAAATACCAGAATGTGATTATCGTGTGCAAGTGCAACAGTCATAACGATATTTCCTACAGGTTTTAGGTCCAAACATGCTGAAATGGTTGTGGCCGACAGCAACGAACCATATTAAGGATGGACTTACTTTTCCTACTTTGCGCGATAATTCATGAAACGATCGGCTCCAGCAATGGTGATAAGCTAACTGCAAAACCCCTTTTTTCTCTGTTTCGATTGCCCAGAGACATTGCAACTGTTCGTTCAGAAAGAAAGTAGATCAACCAGCAATAGATGCTAGAAGTGGTCATTGGTTGATGAACCTGCAACCAGTCTCAGTTACACACCCAACAAATATTGTTCGTTGAGAGGCTTGAATGAAAGGTCGCACAATTCTTCCGAATTCATCACTCGGCG
The DNA here is from genome assembly GCA_032355705.1 of Rubia peregrina. Lineage (NCBI taxonomy): Eukaryota > Viridiplantae > Streptophyta > Magnoliopsida > Gentianales > Rubiaceae > Rubia > Rubia peregrina. The sequence goes on from JAULKK010000006.1 coordinate 5,590,526, forward strand.
GCCGTTGTTGCTTGCTGTTCTTCTGCAATTTTTTGAACATAAGATGGAAATTTCATGATTCATTCATTGCATTGACTCCATAACCAAGAAAGTGTGCAACTTTGCGTGCCTTTTTCTCTCTCTTTATCTTCCCCTTCATGTTTGCGCCATTAAAGATTGTTACAGAGTTCTTTTAAGGGGATTATGTGCATAAATTACAGTTCTATTCTTTTGTTTCTTGATTTCCTATCCAATGTACATCTTCTTTACATTTATAGTATCATTTATCCCGCAAGAACTTGCGCTTTTCTTCTTTTGCACACTATGCGCTTAAGTCATACTCCTCCATTCTCTTATCTCCATACTGACAGTTTCTTTGCAGTTGTTTTTATTATATTTTCACACTTTTTTTGTATGGTAAAATTTGATAATTTCATTCACTCATTATATATTTTTTAGCATGTTTCATTCATTATAAATTCAAGTACAAATATAGGTATGTCGTTGGGTATTAAGATAATGAAGGGAGTAACAATCTTTGGTAGAGCATTGATTGATATTAATTAACTTGTTTGCTTAATTGGAAGAAACCTTATTAGAGGCTGTTGACATGACCAACATGGATGTAAACCTGTTAATATGTTCACGAGCTAGCAGCTTTCAATTCGTTCAAAAGCTTGATTCAAATTCGAATTAGACAAACACAATCCGAGGTCAAACTGACTCAATTATTAAATGAGGTTGAGCTCAAACATTCCGATAATTGTTTGACAGACTTACGAGTCCCTGCCTATATTATATATTTCCCGTCCCGGTAAAATAGTGTAATTTGACTTCTGGCAGAGCATTAATTGATATTAATTAACTTGTTTGCTTAATTGGAATAAACCTTATTAGAGGCTATTGACATGACCAACATGGATGTAAACGAGTTAATATGTTCACGAGCTAGCAGCTTTCAGTTCGGTCAAAAGCTTGATTCAAATTCGAATCAGACAAACACAAGTTGAGGTCGAACTGACTCAATTATTAAATGAGGTTGAGCTCAAACATTCCGATTATTGTTTGACAGACTTACGAGTCCCTGCCTATATTATATATTTCCTCGTCCCAGTAAAATAGCGTAATTTACTTTTGGAGTCAACTGCATCAATATTAAACTACTAATATCTTTATTTATGCATATAAAAAAATCTGGAAAAATAATAATTTGAAAATGTATGTTATAATGAATTCAACAATATTTTTACATGATAATAGTCTTGTGCATAACATAATAGAATTAAATGGTCGAAATTGGATAAGATTGACTCTAGAAAAGTCAACCATGCCATTTTTGCATGTTCTTAATTGGGGAAGAACAGATTTTATTTATTTATTACAAAATGAAAAAATAAATAAAACAAACCTAAATTACAATAAATTTTCCACGAAAGAGAGAATTACTCAAAAGTAGGGATAGTTTGAAGGAAATCGTACTGAAAATATAGAGAAAGAGATAGAGAAAGAAAAGTAGAGATGGGGCAAGGCAAGGCAATAATTAAGTGAGGAAGAGATAGTGTTTGTCGTTTTTCCCCTATTAAAAATAAGGTAATTTTTTGGGAAAGACCGTCTTTCCATAAGGTTATGGAAATACGGGATTTAATTAGAATAATAAAAGTTAAAATGTGTTAGTTGCAATATTAATATTTTATTATGCAACATGTAATAGTTATAAAATTTATAACCCGGTTCATACAACCCGAAAATTTTATCTTCATTTCTTCTAATTTAGACTTTAAACCTTGGTCTTTCCATGACTTATGGAAAGACCGTCTTTCAAGAGACGGACTCTTTATTTGGATTCCCCATCCATCAAAATAGTAATAATTGTAGTATGATTGCAAAAATTATATTTCAAGATTTGACAGGAACATCTGAAAGAGAGAAACAAAAGGAAAGGTTGGCGTTTAGAACCAGTATGAGAGGAACTCTTGGAAGCGATTTCACATTCGTTACGTTCACCCCCTCGTGTTAGTAGTTTAAATGCGGTCAGACTTCCAAACGTTCCTAACATTTTTATACAAAAAGAAATTCTTGGAATTTCACTTGAGTTCTTGTGTAGTGGTGCATTGCTCCATCACTTGAGTCTTCCTATTTTGCTGCTCCTAATTTACAACAATGTGTGATTGTTTTGTCATTTGAAGTCACGTGTTGTGTATTTCCCTCGTTTGTAGCCTGCAAATATAGCAACAAATCAGCAGTATCCGTTCTATTCATCAACTCATAAGGCTGGCACACTTAGTCTATCGAATAATAGTAGGCCTTTGCATTTTTTATCCATTTGATCTTGCCCCAAAAAAATTCCTGTTTCGGAGATGTGGATAGCTCTCTTTGCTAAGTAGTCAGCTACCAGGTTACCTTGTCTAAATGTATGATTCATAGGGATTGAATAACATAACTCATTGAGCTAAGAAACAAATTCATATAAGTTACATAGAGCTTTAAGTGGCAAGTTAATAGATTCTACTGCCACTGAGCAATTTGATTCAAGGGTGCATTTCTTAAGATTTAGAGATAAAGAAAATTCAGCCTTGGTTTTAATAGCGATCAATTCTGCATGTAAGCTAGAATTTACCTTTATAGAATTCATAACCATTAGGTTCTCTTATAACTATGCCTATACTTGCAGTTTTAGTAACCTTCAGCCAAGATGCATCTACATTAATTTTTCAAGAGTTAGTAAGTTTGATCCACCTAACTGGTCTTATGTTGGGCTTAGGTGGAGACTTTAACTTAGGAATAAGTCCTATGTGAGTCCATATAGAATTAATGGCACTACTGGGACATGGATTTATATAGAAAGCTAAAAATATATCTTGTTTGATAATCTGAATCACCATCTCAATATTTGGCTTTAGATTATGAAACATTGTGTTTTTCTCACTTTCCAAATATGCCAACAGATAAATGAAGGGGTTAATCTAACGAGAGTAGTGTGAATTTTAAATTCACCTTTTACAGTCCATAAATATGTCAGGTTATCCCATATAGAATTAAACTTAAACGGGGGGCAATTCACCTTTTACAGTCCATAAATATGCCAGGTTATCCCATATAGAATTAAACTTAAGCCGGGGTGGGGGGTAGGGGTGGTGGTGGTTTAATTTCATAATTGGATAAAAATGAAACCACACTTTAGTGTCATGATAGAGGCTACACTAATGGAGAAATGTTGATTAAAGGCATGCAATCAAAGACGGTAGAACGCCTTTAATTAGGACCTGAATCAAGTTCCGAACTCTGAACTCCCTCCCAGGTCACACATTTTATTTTAAAGGCAGATTTAAATCCATTACAGGCGGTTCCACCTTTGATGAAAAATGATTAAAGACGGTTCTATTTTAGAACCATTTTTAAGGGCTACTATATAGAAGAAAACCTTAAATCTCACGCCTTAGTTATTTTTCCCCACCACTCCTTTTTAGAACCCTCTCTCTCCCTCTCGCGCCTCCCTCACTCATCTGCCTCTCCCAACTCTAAAATTTCAATCCGCCATTCGCCTCTCTCCCCCCATCACCAATTTCCCTCCCTCACGCTCCCTTCTAGAGCCACGTCATCCTCTCCGCTGGAGCCGAGTCCCCTCCGCTAGAGCCAACTCCCGTCTGCCATGCTGAGTTCTCTCTACTGTATCGCATTGACTTCTCTGCGTAGCCTCGATTCCGCCGAGTAGATCTGCCCCCGCCGCGTAGATCTGCCTCCACAACATTGCTTAGTTCCTTTTACCTCCGCCACACCGCCTCACGCCGTTATGTGACATCAGATCCACCATCGCGGCCCTGGACCGCGAATCCCTCTACCACCGCTAGAACTGTCAATCTCTGGCCCAAATTTCTGACCTGACCCAGACCGACCCGACCCGACCCGACTAAACTCAACCCGAACCTGATCCTGGCCTATAAAATATTGACCCAAACCTGAACCCAACTCAACTTGAACACAACCCAAAATCCAATTCTGACATGATAATTTAGGCTCAAATCCAAACTCGATTTAACCCGAACTCAACCCAAAACCTGATTCTGACCTAATAATTCTAACCCAAAACCCCAAATTCTAAAATTTCTCAAAATTCTAACACTATCTTCAGATATAGAGACACCAAATTAAATTACAACCCACCAAATATTTTTTTTAGCTCAGCCCATGCCCAACACTGAGATACCCGAGGAAGTGAAGAAATTGTGCACATCTCTAACATCTTGAAGAGCAAGTCCAACTTCTTGCTTCAATAATGAAGGAATTCATGAAGGGGATGACTCAATGACTGAAAGTGTGCAGGATTTGTAGCTTAGACCCCCAGACTGACACATGCCCACAAGTTGTGAAGGACTTTGAGGAGTTGAAGGCATTGAACTTCAATGGAGGGAATAAACAGTTTGGTATAGGGCAACGACAAGGTTTCTGAGGGAACCAAGGTGGAGATCGCCAAGATCTGTATGCAAACTCGTAAAATCCGTGATATTGCGACTACCCAGACTTTTGATGACGCGATGACAACAAAATGTACAATCAAGGGAGAGTCTCACCTCAGCCTCACCTAAGGAGTGAAGGGCCTTCAAGTAATAATAGTCATCTTTATAAGTTGGATCAGGAGGAGTTCTTATAGGCGGTTGTGCAATTGAAAAAGAAAAGTGACATGTTCAAGTCCGCGCAAGAAGAGAAACTAAAGAGATATGCACGAGAGGTTTCTCAAGCATCCCATCAGAACCTGACTTGACATTTACCCAATCTGACCCGACAAATAGACTTCAACACTTTTCAACCCAAACACGTTTTGACCCAACTCGACCCAAAAAATAGGCTTTGACACTTTTCAACCCGACCCGACTCGACAAACAAATTTTGACCCATTCAACCCGAACACGCTTCGACCAGACCCGTCCATCAGATTTTGACCCGTTTCAACCCGAATATGTTTTTACTCGACTTGACCTGACTCGACTCGAAAAAAATATTTTGACCCATTTCAACACGAATATGTTTGATCTGAACTCGAACCTGACCCAAATAATCGAATTGACAACACTAACCACCGCGACTCTCCACCACCGTGAAGCCTCTATAAATTGGTTTGATGCTTTGATATTCGATCTTTATTGTTTGATATTGATGATTCTTGATGTTTGATATTCGATCTATGATTTTGATTATTCTTGTTCCAGATCTGTATTTTCCTCCGACAGTTCTTTTTAGAACCATCGAAATAAGTTCCGAACTCTGAACTGGATTTGGAACACAATCAAAGGCGATTTTTGATCTAAGACAGGAACTAAGAAGACACTTGTGAACCGATATAACCACTTTTTATAGGTCTTTCTCCACCGGTGCTAGTATATGATATTTTAGAAGGAAAAAAGGATGGTGCCTAATAATGCACTGACATACACCCCGTGCTGGAAGAGAGAGGGAAAGTGGACTTCCATCTTATAGAAAATTACTACACGAAGTAAATTTTCAAAAATGACAAAAGAGAGGAAGATAGGAGAGTGGTACAATCATATATACATGTACCAACAATTTGTTCGAAGACATTAATTAACAATTTTCCTTAAATTATTCAATCAATAGTGTTATTTCTTGCTCCATGATTGAACTTTTAAGTTAATTTTCCGAGAAATTATTGTTGAAAATGACTAGTGCTGGTCTGTCGGGAATATTGGTTGACATTTACGATGGAAATTAGAAGCATTAATTTAGATTACGGTGGGTGAGAAACATAGAATCCCTCAAATGACCCTAAAATGTTTGATACTCGAACTTTTTCATAAAAAATAAACTAAAAATTCCATCTGTTTTTCTTACTTTGACACACTTCTCATTTTAAAGATTTTGTAAAAGTTGATCACCCTTCCTTTTTTTTTGGTAAAAATGAATCAATTTCAACCACTCATTAAACTTTTCACTCTATTCATTTAATTTTCTTTACACAGTTTAACTTGAAAAAACAACACACAAACCTATGATATCAATCAAATATAGTGAAACGGAGAAAGTATACGATTGCTTAAAAGTTACACACTAACAATATTACTACATCTGGTCATATGATACATTGGCCCTCATTAAAAAGGTGTCAACACTAAGCATCATAATTGCACTCACCAATTCAGCTGTGTATAGTAGAAACCAAAGCTTGAACAAAGTCTACGACTTGAACAAGCACAAAAGTTGCTGAAACTGGCAAGCTCAAACCAAGAACAACCGCCATTCCTAAAGCCACACTAGGCCTTGTATTCATCAAACACATTTGCAACAGCCCTACCCCCTCCACAATATCCTCATCGTAAGATGATGCGACGTACTTCTTCTCCCACTCCATCCAACTCGAAGGCGGCTGCTCGCGGTCATCATCGTGCCCCGATTCCAGCATCTTCATCTTCTTGATCCGCATTCGAAGGACAATCATGTTCTCATCGACAAGCCTGCCTCCACGATTAACATTGTCACCTTTTCCCGACATGATCACAGGTAGATTTGGCCTTCGGTGTCTGAATGCGCTCGCTAAAGACGGCTTGGAAGGAAGTTGCAGGCTTGATAACTCCATTGCTCTGTTCTCTATTTCCGGTAACGGGTTAAAATCTTGGTTACAGATTAAGGAAGTTGCATATTTGTAGATGCGCAATTTTTAAGCCTTGGAGATGAAGGGACGCGTCAAATTGGTGGCCGTGTGGGACATGTGCGCGTTCAGACGGCGTGAGAAATGGATAATCGATGTTGCCGTGACGCGAATTAGTTGCTTAGCGGAGAAGCCACTCGCCCAATGAGTAGTTGCAGATTTTATGAGGAAAGGGTCCAATTTGACATGTTACTGTTGTTGACTATCACCTCCGTCCCACTTTAAACTTTCTACTCCCTCCGTCCCAGACCAAGCTTCCATTTTACTGTTTGGCAAGTCAACAGTGTCAAACTTTGACCACGTATTT
>JAULKK010000006.1:5652751-5663643 GCA_032355705.1 Rubia peregrina
GACTCAGGCAGGAGGGGTATGCGTTTTCATGTCACAGTTATTCCAGGGGTATATGTGCACTTTTGAAAAGGTGGGGGATAAAAGTGCACTAACCAGAAAACTGGGGGGTATGAATGCATTTTGCCCTACTTGAAATTTGACAAGAATTACGAATTCAGACCATTTCAGACTGCTCGCCGGCTGCTAACAACTTTAGAACATGTTGTTGCGGGGCCCATCGCATCTCCCATGTCTCCACCATTTCTAAAGCTTGCCACCACTTTCCCCTCCCTCTCTCAAAGATGAACTCTTGTTACTCCTTGTGATTTTGACTTTTTCGAAGATGAGTAGAGATGCTGCATTGCTCGTTCTGGTTGTAGCAGCACTATGTTGTGCGCAGCTGGTAAAGCCCCAGGGCTTCGACGATTACACTTCCGGCACCGGAGCCAATTTTCCGGTGAACAACACCGCGTTTCTTGATTACTTCACTCAGCTTGCTTACGCCAGGCTTTCCAACCTCACTTCGTTTTTTCTCGGCAGTGAGATTGCCAGAAATGCCAGCTTCTGCATCAAGGATCCGTAAGTCATCTTTAGAGCGTATGTTTGGTGGGCTTATTTTGATTTTTGGTTTTGATTTTTGTAGGCAAGCTGAGTGGGATAGGGCGTTCAATTACTCCTCCAATTTGGACTTTGTGGCTGGCTGCATTAGCAAGATCAAAGGTAGTTAAATGTGTTTTTTCTGGGTTCCGAGAATCTTGGATTATGGTACGGACTCAGAAAGATGCTTTCTTTTTGTTGATTAGTTGTAGTTTTGGGGGGATCCTCATGTTTTTTTCACAAGTCAAATATGTTTGACTATGTCAATTGCATGTCAAAGTTGAATTCTTGTGGAGCGGCATTGAATGTTTGTGTTACTTTAGACAGTGTCTATAAGCTTTCATCATCAGAAAGTTGATTATATTTGATTTCAAGAACATTAATGAGGTGTTTGGTTCAACCATGGGAAGTGAAAATGGAATTGGATAGGTTTTAGATTGGAGTGGGGATGGAATGGGAATCAGAATCAAAACAAGGGGGAGATGGTTTTGGAAAATCATTCAAATTTTGGATATTTTTTTATCAAAAAATTTGGGATTCATTATGGAATTTGATCCCGATAATACTTAAACCAGGATGGTTACGATTTCCCATTCTGATACTTTTAAACGACACGCTTCCTTAATCTTATAATATGGAGTAAAAGTTTTGTAGCCTTAGGTTCATTCATTTCATCAGGAGCATATGTCTCAGGAGGATCATAATTTCATCCTATGATGCCTTATTCACCACCTTTAGCCTGATGAAATTAGAGATGTAAAATAGTCTGGGGATTAAATGAAGAACTATGTCTTCTGGTGATGATCTTCTTTACAATGCTTCACATTCTGTGTGAATATTGATGTCGACACCCCATTAATTATAAATTATATTCTGGGCTGTAAACGTTTTATTTTTTATATTTCAATGGTAACAGGGGACATCACCCAGCGAGTATGTACAGCTGCTGAGGTTAGGACATTCTTCAATAGCATTCAAGATCAGAGTACCATAAAACCCAACAATAATTGTAACATGACCGCCTGGATTGATGGTTGTGAGCCTGGATGGGCGTGTAATGTTAATTCGGACGAACCGGTTGATTTAAAAGATGTTCGCACCATACCAGAGAGAACTCTGGATTGTAAATCTTGCTGTGAGGGGTTTTTCTGTCCTAAGGGCATCACCAGCATGATTCGTTAGTCTCCTTCCTACTGTTCTTTTTGACATAATTGCATTTGAAATTTCTTTTATCATTTTAGTTTGCAGAAAGAAATTTTTGTGAGTTGTTAACTGCATATTTTGAAGAAGAATCTCATGCAATTTTTTGTTGTTTGTTTGAGAAGCATGTCCGCTAGGTTCGTACTGTCCTCTTGCCACGCTTAATAGGACAACTGGCACGTGTGAACCGTAAGTCCTTATTTTTCTTGCAATGACTTTTAGAGTCTCATATATTGATTACATGACTTTTACACCTTTGCTGATTGTATATCTCAGGTACCTTTACCCGTTACCACCTGGCCAGCTCAACCACACTTGTGGCGGGGCTGATATTTGGTCAGATGTACGTTTCAGCGATAAAATATTGTGTTCGCCAGGATCATATTGCCCAACAAGTATAGAGCAAAATGCTTGTAGCAAGGGGTACTGATTTTTCCCCATCAGCTATAACATTTTTTGAAGATATTGTTACAGCTGATATAAGTGTGGAATTTATCTTTTGCATATTTAGAAACTGTCAAACAGATTCCTTTTACGATACCTTACAAATTTATGAACTGTCTACTCTATATACTTTTAAAACATCAATTTCATGTACTTCATTAGATTCCATATGGTTTTCATTGAGCTTTGAAAATATTCAAACTGCTCTTCAACTATATATGTTGCTCATAATATAGCAGAATCCTGTCCTCTTTGTGGAAATGTATTCCAAAAAGCATAATTTTCATCACTGAAGCATTTTTTATTATGAAGAGATTTGGGAACTCATTAGTGATACAGTTCAATATATTTTCCCCCTTTAACATCCAACTGTATTCTCTTGAAAACAGGAATTACTGTCCCAGAGGCTCTACAGCCGAGAAACGTAAGTCGGCTTAATGCGTGACTATTATCACTCTCAAGTTTCTAACTTTATGAATTAGTCCGTAAACTGGTTTTTGTTGAATGAAGTATAACCAGCATTATGTAGGAAACCTGATTCCATTAACTCATGTTACCTTTGTCAAAATTTACAGGATGCTTCAAGTTGAGTTCCTGTGATCCCAACACGGCAACTCAAAATATTCATGCATATGGAGCATTGCTTATCGTGAGTCGTTCTTAAATTTTACAGTTTGATGAATCTGTTTCTATCTGATATGTGCTTGCTTTTGAAGAACTTCTGATTGTGTACAATATCTGAGACTGTTACTCCTGATTATGGTCATCAATTTTACTTGCATAACCATCTTCGGAAGTCCTTATCATCACTTGCTATTGCAACTACAACTACTAAACTCATCATATATTAATATCAGGCGGGTTTGTGTACTGTTCTTCTTATCATATACAACTGTTCCGACCAAGTCATAACTACTCGAGAGAGGAGACTGGCCAAATCCAGGGAGGCAGCTGCCAGAAGTGTGAGAGAGAAGGTTCAAGCACGTAATAGGTGGAAATCCGCAAAAGATGCAGCTAAAAAGCATGCAATCGGCTTGCAAAATTCAGTATCCCAGAAGTTTTCTCGTAGGAAAGCTGGATCAGGCAGTGAAAAGGATAAGATTTTGGAGAAAGAAGAACTTGAAGAAGATAATGATCTATATCCACCCAATCATGAAGACATTTCTAGTGCATCTCAGCAACTACCTGGTTCTTCTGCAGGAAAAAAACCAGAAGGAAGCAATCTTATGAGAATGATGCATGATATTGAAGATGGCATTGATAGTTTCTCGGGATACAGCCTGGATGTTGAAAGCAAAAATAGCAAACCCAATGGAGCAAAAGGGAAACAAATACATACTCACAGCCAGATTTTCAAGTATGCCTATTCACAACTTGAGAAAGAGAAAGCTCAGCAGCAGCAAAACAAGAACCTAACCTTTTCTGGCGTAATTTCAATGGCGACAGAGACTCCAACCAAGAAAAGGCCTGTAATAGAAATTGCTTTCAGAGACTTAACTGTTGCTTTGAAAGGAAAGAACAAGTTTCTTTTGAGGTCAGTGACAGGGAAAATCATGCCTGGCCGTATTACTGCTGTAATGGGCCCGTCAGGGGCTGGAAAAACAACATTTCTATCCGCCTTGGCTGGAAAACTAGTTGGATGCACTATAAATGGAATGATACTTGTAAATGGGAAATCGGAATCAATTCGATCATATAAGAAGATAGTCGGTTTTGTTCCTCAGGATGATATTGTTCATGGAAATTTGACTGTGGAGGAGAATCTGTGGTTCAGTGCACGATGCAGGTATCATCATGTCTATTTCTCTTGAACTGCTTCATTTCTCTTAATAGCTTTATAAATAGACGGAACTTGTAGACGTTAAGAACCTGGTAATATAATTGGTTTTCTTGACTCACTCCTTTTAAACCTGTGTTTTCATTTCATTTCTGTTTACAAGATTTTTTGCTAACTGCTTTTCACTGCTTAAAAATGTTGAAGGCTCTCTGCCGACTTGCCAAAGCCAGATAAGGTTCTCACACTTGAGAGGGTGATCGAGTCTCTCGGTTTACAGACAATACGCAACTCCTTGGTTGGAACAGTGGAAAAACGAGGTATATCTGGAGGCCAGAGGAAACGAGTAAATGTTGGTCTGGAGTTGGTGATGGAACCTTCACTTCTGTTTCTAGATGAGCCCACGTCTGGATTAGATAGCTCCTCTTCTCAGCTACTTCTTAGAGCTCTTCGAAGGGAAGCTCTCGAGGGGGTAAATATCTGCATGGTTGTGCACCAACCGAGGTAATTGCTTCAAACCAAAATCATTTCTGGATAAAAAATTCCCCTTTCTTATGCTTACTGTACTTCCCAACACCATTATCATTATCGTCTTCATCAGAACTGTCACACTTTTAAATACTTTCTGCTGCATTATTCCACTAGACATGCAAAACACCACTTGATATTGGATCTACTATTCTCTTAGCATGAACATCCATTTTAATTTAATTCGGAAAAAGGAAATACAAATAAAAACTTAGAGCTACATGATGCAAAGCCTTTTCTTTGTACTCTTTGGTCAGCTTGTGAAATTCCTGAACCTAATAATATCTGCTCATTTTATTGTTCCAGTTACACGCTTTTTAAGATGTTTGATGACTTAGTGCTACTAGCAAAAGGTGGCCTTACTGTCTATCACGGGTCAGCTAGGAAAGTCGAAGAGTATTTCACCGCCATTGGGATCACTGTCCCTGATCGAGTTAATCCTCCAGACTACTATATAGATGTTTTGGAGGGAATGGTCAAACCCAACACAAATTCTGTTGCAAGTCATGAAGAGCTTCCAGTTAGATGGATGCATCATAATGGTTATCCCGTACCTCCGGACTTAAGAAAGTACTCTGCTGAACTCGTTGCATCTCCTCTCCAACCAGAGTTTGGTATGCATGAGCATTCTTATGTGACAAATGAGGAACAATCTTTTGCTGGCGAAATATGGCAAGATGTAAAATGTAACATAGAAAAGCGGCGCGATATTCTACGTCACAATTTCTTAAAGTCAACAGATTTGTCAAACCGGAAAACTCCAAATCCTTTCTTGCAGTATAAGTTTTACCTGGGCAGGTACACTAAATTTTTAGATGTCTTAAGCAAAATCTTTTTGGTTAGCATCTTCATATTAACTAAGATGGTTCTTTCTGCATGCTTCCCCAGGATTGGCAAGCAGCGATTAAGGGAATCCAGAATTCAAGCAATAGATTACCTCATTCTGTTACTTGCTGGGGCCAGCTTGGGATCGATTGCGAAATCGAGGGAAGAACAATTTGGCATGCCTGGTTATACATATACAATTATTGCTGTTTGTAAGTTGAAAAGGATCAGAGTTTTTTCTGCATATTTTTTCCCCGCCAATATCTTTCATGCAGATGAAGTTGCATTTTAAAATTTCTTGTTTAAAAATTTGACTTTCCTTTTTCAAATCTCATTGCAGCTCTTTTATGCAAAATTGCGGCTTTGAGGTCATTTTCACAGGATAAGCTACAATCCTGGCGAGAAAGTGCTTCAGGCATTTCTAGCTTGTCCCATTTTATTGCTAAGGATACAGTGGACCATTTTAACACAGCCATCTCTCTATGTTCTATTTCTTCAGTAATCCCAGATCTTCGTTCGCATATAATTATATGGTCCTGGTCTGCCTAGTCTACTGCGTGACTGGTATAGCATATGCGTTGGCCATTTTTCTTGAACCCGGTTCTTCTCAATTGGTGCGTAGCCGTTTCATTTAGCCTAGTTTGTTATTGTTTTAAATAGTTTATTAGTTGAACTGTTAATTTCCACTGTGCAGTGCTCAGTACTACTTCCTGTGGTTTTAACTCTTATTGCGACTCAAACTAGAGACAGCAAGGTAGTAAAGATTGTAGCAGATTTTTGTTATCCAAAGTGGGCTTTAGAAGCATTTGTTATCGGCAATGCAGAAAGGTATGATGGTATTCCTCCTTAATTAGTTTTTGGACTTGTGTCAAATCTATGTTTTCGCGTCTGTGTATAATTCTGTATAATCAGTTAAATAAAATCTTTAATGCAAAGTTAGCCTAATGGATTTGTACTAATGCAACGGCATAAACTAGTGAATTACAACTTGTACATTATGTTTTGGTTTCAGGTACTATGGCGTGTGGATCATAACGCGTTGTGCTACGCTCCAAAAATTTAATTATAGTCTGCATGATGCTATACTTTGCATAGCTATTCTCATCCTCACTGGCTTAGCTACCCGTATCATTGCCTTCCTCGGCATTCTGGCTTTCCAAAGGAAGTGATTCAAGTAAATTCTGATTTTAAACAGAAGCAGAATATTGCAATTTTGACTAGATCTTATGAAGCATGTAAACTTGTTTGGTTACATAGCTAACGATCAATAGTTCGTTCGATGTATGTACTCAGAGTATACATTTGCACTGTATAGTAGTTGGTTTGGTTGCTAGCTTAGTGTGTCACTTGATGTTTTAGGGCAGAAGAAATTATAGAGGAGAGATGGGTACAAAGTTGAGCATTGTCTGTAATATTAATTGATGGTTAAAATCCGTATACAAATTGATTCAAGTAAGGTGCATTTGCCATAAACACTGTTATCAAAGGGTGGATATCATTCTATTAAATTATGTTATTCTCGCAGTTTCACCTCGATTTTGTTGGGTGTGTTCAACATAAGTCTCACATTAGAAGTGGAAAGAGCAATTGATCACTATATAAGTAATAGTTCCACCATATTAGTATGAGTTCTCTTGGAGATGATCCGATACTAAAATCATGTGGGTTTGGATTGAAGCGGATAATATCATAATAATGGTGGTTGAGGTGTGTTATGCAATCCCAACAAATGGTATAAGAAGCATGATTGGTATAAGATCCATGATTGTGCTCAAGACAAGTATTGCATGTTGTGCATCAAGGTGATTGTCATGTGACGTGTTTCGCATGTGTGGTCATTAGTTTAAGGTCATGGGCAGTACCAAGAATTTCGATTGGGGGCACCAAAAATTATACCCCTCTCCCTATTTAATTGTCCTACCACCCAAAAAGTAATTTCTTGAAGAAGAATTAAATTAATGAAAATTCATTTTGTGAGGTACGATGACCTACTTAGAATAGTGGGAAAATGTGGCCCAATGTAGGATTAGAGCATGTGCAGTGCAAGTGCACAAAGAATAAAGACTCAAAAGGCTCTATAGTGAGAGTCTTAAATCTCATCTCTTAAATGATATTCCACGTGGTAGAGAAGAAACTTTTCCTCTTCAACCCATTAAAAGACGTGGGACACATGGCATGTGGCATGTGGGTCCAAAACATTAAAGCCTAGTACTCACATATGCACATTCCGTCCATTTCCTTCCCATTTTTTTTTTAAATTTCCTTCTCATTTCATTCTTTTATTAACTTCAACATGTCTTTTCTTCAACAAAGACATTTAATTAAAATTTTATTATTTCATCATTTCAACTCAATTTAATATTGTTTTAAACATTATTTATAATTATACTAATTTGATTCATAAACAAAATATCTATATTATTAACATTATTTGTTTTAAAATATAAAAAATAAATATTATTTGTTACATAATTAATGTAGGTTAATGTATTTTTATGGATTCATAAATTAATTTAGCCTTAAAATCATGTATTAAATTATTCAACTTTATTAATTTAATTTGGTTAACAAATATATAATTAATTTTATTTTTTGATATGAATAATTTTCACAACTTCAAATTACCATATATAATTTTTTTTTACAATTATACAAAAATAAAATATTATTTTGAAAATTAAAATTAATTTATTTCTATTTTAATAACTAATATACAAATATAAACTATGAGTTGGAAATAACTGAAAAGTAATGGGACCGGTCAAAGATGATGTGGAAGGGACTGTATGATGTGGATGTGACTAAATGATTGTGGAACTCCGAGACTGTTGAGAAGAGAGAAAGTGTAAAAGTCCCAAAATGAAACTTTTGTAATGCACATGCTCTTAGTCTTGGAATTGGGAGAACACATGTAAATTTAGTTGCAAGTTGGGGGTATAATGGGACATTCCAAGCCCAATTCTTTACCAAAAGAGGAAAGAATGAGAGTAAGTACATTTAGTTAGGGATACCTAATTTAGTAAGCAGGACAAATATGGGGGTGGGGACAGAGGGGAAAAATAATTTTGAATCGACCATTAAAATAACAAATAATAGTATACTAATTTGTTTGAGTCCGTCTCTTGTAAAGCGCCCTTTCTATAATTTATGAAAAGACCAAGGTTTAAACTACAAATTAGAATAAATAAAGATAAAATTTTCGGGTTGCATTAATCGTGTCATAAACTTATAACTACCACACGTTGCATAATAAAATTTTAATATTGCAACTAAATCCTTTTACTTTTCTATAATTCTAATTCAATATCGTCTTTCCATTTGCCTATGGAAAGACCGCATATCCCAAGATTTCGTCAATTTATTTAAAGGACAAAAAAATTGATATTAAAGACAAACTAGAGCTAACAAATAAAAAGTTGATGTTTTAAAATTGACAACCTTCTTGTTTTTACTTAAATTGTGCTCTCCTCTTTTTGATCATATAAAAAGTATCAATGATCAAAATCAATGTTAAATCTCTCTGCAATATACTTTTCAATATAGAGCACAAATAATCTCGCAAAAGATCATCTTACATTTGATTGCAGAGGCATATTTTCACAATTTTCATGACTGAAAAACTCATTAAGATGTTGCAGTAGATGCTGGAAGAGTTAAGACAGACACAATAGCCTATAAAGTAAGGGGTACACCTTTGTTTTTTTTAATCTTGTTTTTTATTCTTGAAAGATGTCACATTTATCTATATTATCTCGATATTATGGAAAAAATCATATCTTAATCGGGAAAAGTTATTTCTTCTAAATAATATTAATAAAAAATTAAAGTACAACTTAGATAATTGTAAAAGGTAAAATTAAACTTAAAAAGGAATTTTATTTCTTGTTGGACTCGACAATTAAAATCAAAGAATCCTAACATTTTAAATTACTTCCTTCTTGAATCTATGATTCTTCTTAAGTCTGCATATATCGTGAGCTAATTTATATTTGGAGGGGGGAGGGGACAACCTTTTTTAACCTTTAAGAAAAAAACATAAAATAACCATGGTAAAAAAAAGTTGGCACGACCAGGCACCCTGGTCTACCCAATGTTCCGCCACTAATTACGGGGGAGATTGTCGATGCAAGATGATCCATGAGAATGAAGGACACCACTGTGGTCCTTAAGGGAGATTATAGGTTGTGCTCAACTCAATTTCTGCATTGGAAGTATAGCGAAGATGAAGACCATTGTGTGATCATTGATTTCAGGGGGACATTGTTGGGTGGCAACCTAAGTCCTAATTGGAAGTCTAAAGAGCAATTAATCATTATATAAGTAATGGTCCCACCACATTAGTATGATTTTTTTTGGAGACGGACCCCATATTAAATTCGTACAAGCATTTCCCAAAGCAGACAATATCATATTAGTGGTGGTTGAGATGGGTAATGCACACCCAACGTATCTACGAGAAAATCAATCAACAGTTTTGGGTAAATCAACAATCATACTAATACTCACATGGTTGGGGAAATCTTGGGTTTTAGCTTCAGTTATGACAGTGTCCTAGCAAGGAGGGTTTTTGAGGAAAATGCTGATCAAACCATGCTCCGTTCATGAATGATATTTTCAGATAGCCCTGGCTGCAACTGTTTTCAATGCACACGATTTTTGAAAAGCTTAATTTGAGTTTCTCATTCTGCAAATTTTAGATCACCGTCTAGCGTCGGCCCCAACTTCCCGTGCCAACATGGCCATGATGAAGACAATGGAGAAATCACAATATTTTTTGAATTCCTCTGCACATTCTGCAACAACATATAGATATTGGTGGCGAATTACATGCAAGAATTCATCTTTTTCGATTGGATAAATTCTGATAAGGAAGAGAAAGATGCTTATCAGACGATTGACATATGTTAGGTCTTTTTTCAATAAGGCATGCCTATTTGATACTTGTAGGCCAAGTTATGTATTTTATTTATGGATTGGGTAAAAAATAATAACAAGTAGAAACTTGCCCTCACAATTAAATATTGTGAGACGGTTACTACTCTGGTACTAAACACTTTTTTTTTTGTTTCTTGAGTAATAAGATGGACGGACTTACTACTAAACATAACCTGGCCTACAAGTATGTATTAGTAATAATAATATAAGATCTCAAATGGGTTCAGCGACCCAAATCATGAACAATATGTTTGAGCTATTTTCGAAACTAAATAAAAACAAGAATTTAATTTAAAAAAAATGGATTCATCAATAAATAAGTCTATTGGGTTAGTCCAAACCAGCCCCACTATAATTACTCATGGATCTTTTCATAATAATAATAATAAATAAATAAAAGATCACAGATGGTCACAGAGGCCCGAATCCTATGCACTATATCTTGGTTAAAAAATAAAAGATTAATGAAAAATCAGATGGGCTCATACCAGATGGCTTCTAGGGCTGCTTGGAGGCTAGCCTGGACCATTCTCAATTTGTGGGATTCACCCTCCTCTTTTTATCAGCCTGTCCAGATTAAAAACGCAAATGAAGATTAATAACATATTAA
>JAULKK010000006.1:5694866-5709510 GCA_032355705.1 Rubia peregrina
GACTCCAAATGGGCCAACTTGGCACAAAGGACCATTATGGAGACTTCGTTCGCTCATAGGGCCACTCTCGAAATGCTAGGCATCGAGGAACCAGTCTTCCAATTGCTGGATAAAGTTGGTTTGGGTTTCTTCTCGAACAAACATGGACCCACTTATCACCGTTTCACTCTTGAGTTTCTAGCTACCCTACAAATAGAGGAATGTGAGAATGGAAATTACATCACATTCAACCTCAATGATGAGAGGCGTGAGGTCAGCTATAAACATTTGAAAGCTATCTTTTGTTGGAACTGTGACACAAGAGTGGAGGATTTCTTTTCAGTGCCCAGGTTTAATGTGTAGACATTTTGGGTAGCGATCACGGGAAGAGAAACAACTAGAAGGGACAAGAGCTCACTTATTATCCACCCCACATTGATATTTGTGCACCGCTACCTATCTATAATGATCTTCTATCATGGGAGCCCACTCAAATCTCGCACTTCGACCTGAAGTGCCTTTGGGCGATGACTTTCGAGGTGCAGACACATCCAGACTTGGTGGACTATTGGGTCCACATGTTCTTGAGGATATCTACCACAGACAAAGGGAAGATCAGAATGGGAGGAATGGTCACTATCATAGCAAGGACTTTAGATGTGAAGATACCGTGAATCCAACAACCTATCATGGGAAAGGATGACCACTTCTATGACATTAACAAGCTTATATTGGTGAAAATGCTACAGACTACCGATTCTAGTGACCACTTTATTTTGATGTATGGGCCACACAAGTTCATGACCCTCCCCCAGGTTCAGTGTTGTCTTCTTTCGGAAAATATTCATCCGAGCACCTTGTTCTTAGATCCTGATCAGGAATTCGCAAGAGATTTTTGGGCGGCTCTCAATGCGAACAACATGTCCCACCGAATGGTACCCTACTTTTCCCCTCGAGGTTACCCTGTTCAGCAGACACTACAGCCTCAGCAACAGCCAGAAGGTCGCACACCTGAGCCCTCTCACCCGCAGCGAGACTATGGCACTTTACTTGCCAGCATTGATGAGAATATCAGAGCTATTCGCCAGCAGGTGAATAGGATTGAGTAGACGCAGCACCAGATGCATGATCGTTCGCCCGCGAGTTCGACATTTTTTATCAGTGATTGAATGTGCTCGAGGATGGTTTTGAATCCATAATTCCCATGTTGCGATCTTCTCACATGGATGACGACCCATCGCTCGATGCAGCGACTAGACGCAGTCTTTAAATCCAATGAAATATTTGGGTTCAGTGCTTAGGGAGTAGTTAATTAACTTGGGGTTTGTATTTGTATTCATGATTTGGTGTTTGTTTTGTAAGATTCCTTAGATCTACCTATTTATATGTGTTTATGATTATTATGTTGGCTTGTTCTTCATGTTCTTATTAATTACATTATTGTCACACTAAGACTGGCACACACCGTAGTCTACTTTCATGTTGGCGCAATTATTGATATCCCCCAGGAAAGGAAACCTGAATGTGCATGGGGTAACGATAGTCTGAAATAGTATGGGTGTGTGCATGTAGATTGCCGAGTCAACATTAAGATCGACCATACACTAGTCTTAGCCGTCAAATTGGCCCAAAGAGTTATTGATACAGATATCATTAGCAACAAACTAGGGTTAGATTTTTGCAACCCTACAACCATCGATATGGTGCTTCACCCCCTTTTCTTTTTTAGGCCTACGGAGAAACATTCGTGGTGTAGTGCCCATGACGTAATAGCACGGGGGAGATTCAGATTTGCACAGCAGGCAAGGCCGTTATTTCACTCCCTTAATTACGGAGGTTGTGTCGATAGAAGATTACATGAGCACCGTACGTGACAAGTATGTGGAAGTGTTGACCATCAACCACACCACGTGTTATGAATCTAAGGAAACACCGAGAAAACACCGATCATGCTACGCAAATACTCCCCGAGTGCTAGTTTGTATAGTTTACTAACTTGTGATTTGCATGCTAGTAATTGTTAGTAAACTCCCCCCAGTCCTGTTTTAGCAGTATTAGTTATTCCTGACACGTGATCGGATTGACGACCCGGTCGTGATTGTGTGTAGTTAAATTTTAGATTACTAACATCTCTGTGGACGACCCTGGTTTTTCCACTATCTACCACATAGGTATCATAGTAGTAGGAACAGGAGCAACATTATAAATTCTATATTTGACCTTGATCAAGCTCCCTCTCAGTTAATAGTAGATCTCCCGTGAAAAAGTTATTTATTAACGACACCGGGAGGGGGCGGGTCAGCCTTCATGCTTGACGTTATTAGTGAGCCACATCGATAATTAGGCAAAAACCCAGTCTAAACCTAAGAAATTTCATCACCTAAAAAATATAATTAGTTGTCACCCCTAATTACAACCAAACGTCAATCAACAATAATCACCTCGACAAAACGACAAAGTCTTTCGAGTTTGACCAAACACCTAGCAAGCAATCAATGCACAATCGTTAACTAGTTGATCATCCTAGTCTAAATCATCAATTAATGACACAACAAAGCACAAAACATACTTGATAGTCAAAGCACAAAATAGGATAAATCAAATCCCACAAATTCATACTAGAAATGCTTACCAATTGCTCCCAAGAGTATATTTAGCCTAGATAACTAAAACACATTACAAAACTACAAGAACTCATGGAAAAGATACAAAAACTAAGAACATATGAAGAAAAACTAGGGTTTAGAGCCCTCAAGTCGGGCTCACATGAAATGGGGAAAAGAAGGGTAATTTATGGTCTAAGTGGTCAAGAATTTGCCAAAAAGTCAAAAGTGTAGCATACGTGTGCGGGCCATGCACAAAACGCACGAGTCGCGCCGTTGAAGTGCTCGCCAGGCACGGTTTGAGCAGCCGGTGTGTGGCCGTGCACTCCATCACCGAGCCATGTGATTTCCATCTGAGAGCTAATTTTGCTCCTTGCTTTGGGTGCTCGGGAGCGCACCAAGGTGCATGGGCCGCATGCTTAGTCGATTGCACTTTTCTTCTTGTATGCGTTGCTACGGTTGAACCGCTGATCCGATTCAGGAGTTCTTGTAGTCAATTTTATAGCATTCAAGGAGACGAATCCAATGGTTTCACTATTGGAAGCTAGTTCTTCTCGGATCATTTCCAAACTTGGTTCAAACTTTCGAATCACAATTCATCCGCTTATTTGTCTTCTTTCTTCGACCCTTTTATCTTCTACCATATTATGACTCGTGGCCTTCAGACTTCTACCATCCTTGCGAATGGACTTCACTAAACTACTTTGAAGTGCTTACGAACAATCTACAAATTAACCTCACAAAAAGGAATCTAGAAGCTCATAAGTACCAAATTCCATTTGACTCAAAATAGGTTACAAAATGAAGGATTTGGATATGGAAACCGAAAACGGTTATCTAAACCCCTTATGAGGTAAACCTACCTAAATATAGAAATCTTCCAACAAAAAGATAATAAAAGAGATGTTAAATGCTTTGGAAAAGACATGCATTTAACGTCTCATCAACAAGTAGCAGCAATGGTTCATCATCCCATTGGAAGAATATTTAGAGATTAACATTACCCACTAGAATCTACCAATGCATATGGAAATTATACAAAGATCAATTACTTACAATGGAAAATCTCATCCAAAGAAAGTGCTTATGGGAATAACGTTGTTCACTTGCACGACAGATCATAAATTTCATGATCACATATCTTTTCATTGCCCTATTATATATCAAATGTGGTTCACTGTGAAGTTGCATGCACATGTGCTTATACACACACGCACACATACACATGCACACACGTGTGTGTGTGTATATTTATATATCAACAATATAACATTTATCTCTATGGATACGAAATTTAATCATAGAGTTCAATAAGGATACACTATTCTTGATTGCCATATTGCTCAGCCATTTATGATACCACAAGAACAAATTATTGCATGGAAAATTACTTGATTAATTACAACCGACTGAAACTATAAAGAGAGGCAAATTTCAATATACTACCTCTCTGAATGATTCTGAAAGGGAAGCATCACAACAAACCTCGGTTTCTAATCTATCAGAACAAACATTATACTTTGATGCGACCACATCTTCAAATAGCACTTCCTTGGGATGGTATATCATGACATTAGATAATTCTTAGATATATTGAGAGTTATTTGGCTTTAACAAACTTACCCAACAAAGATGGTAGAAGCAATGCTTTTATATTTGATTTAAATAGATATATTCAATATTTCTTATCTCTTTATGGGTTATGTTCAAGTACTAATTCATGTTATCCAGAAAATATAGAGTGTGATTGGTGGAACTGTGCTTATAAGCAAATCTAGGGGAAACCAGTTTTCACTTTTAACCCAAAATAATTCCTACTTTTATAAAATAAGCATTTTTTTATAAGTTTACCAAATACTAAAAAACTGGTCAGTTTATAAACAAATCATTTATAAACTCAGTCAACCACACCTATAGGATGTTTAGCCTATTTTGAGCAAATATTATATCCTAATTTCAATATTCGATTATCCCAAAGTACAATAGATTAGTTGATGGAAAAATATAATTTGCTCATCAGTCCTCACAATATCCTAAAACCAATTCATTTTTAAAAAAAAATCATGAATTTACCCTCTAAATTTTATACTACAACTCAATTAGAGAGGTAATGAAACAACTTTGTCTAAGGAAATTAACAATTACTCCCTCCGTCCCGATTGTATTTGCACATGGTGATTTTTAAAAATTGATCAAAATTATTTTTGACTATTAATATATTTAATTGTGTACATTTAAAAATAATAATATTATTATGAAAATAGTTACAGTGATTCTAACAAAATCTCACATAATAATATATTATCTTATATAATAATCAAATTTTACTTTTTAAATTAACTAATTTTGACTAAATGAATAATACTTGTGGTAATACATTTGGAACAGAGGAAATAATTTTTAATATTGTTTTAAATTTTTTTTGGACATAAAACAAAGAAGTACTCGATCAAAAATAACATTCCCAAAAGGTAAAATTTACCTCATAGTTTCTTGGTTAGTGCACATATACCCCCAATTTTTTAAAAAATGTACATATACCTCCAGTTTTTCAAAAGTGCACATATTCCTCTGAATTAGTTGTAACTTAAAAACTCATATTCCTCCTACCTAGTCTGACGTTAACCTACTAATTTCCAGTGTTGGCTAATATTGAAATTACCAAAATAAACTCCACTTCATTTTTAAAAGTTAAGGATCATTTTAACCTCCATTGAAGTGGGGCCCACCCTTCATTAACATGGATATAAAAATGCATTGTCGAAATTTTGAGTTAAAAACAGTGCGATCTGGACTAGGATTTGAATCCCTTCATTCGCTACTTGGCCGGACGAGATTCAGTTTCTATTTTCAACCCTAATTCCAATGAATTTTTCTCGTCTGTGTTGGATTACTCGAACGGATTTAATATATAGGGCGAAATCCAAAATTGCTTACTTTTAAAAAAAAATAAAATTGGAGCATAACAATCATTTTCTTTGAAATGCACCGACCTGGCTTCCTCTGACCTTGGGATCAAACTAAAGCCCTCATCGTCAAACAGCTCTCATTTGTTTCACAGATGAATACTCCCCATAGTACAGCAGTCTAGGAAGAGGGGGGAAATGGCGTTGCTGGGCGATGCCCTAAGGCAGGCTTTCATGCCGAAGCACGAGTACGCGAATTTGAGGGAAGAAGACAAAGCCTGGCACAAATTACAGAGGCCCTTGCTCTTATTCTCCCTAGGCTTCGTTTCACTATCGATTTTAATTTCAACCGCGATTAGTTTGAATATTGTGTTCCCCATCGACCCCTTGAACCGCCCCTTTTGTGATGACTTGCGGATTCAGCCTCTCTCCATCAATTTGACGGCCGCTACTCCTGCCTGGCGCGGCACCGGGGATCCCGATCTTTTCCCGGGTGCGTTTTATTTGACGGATCAGGAGACGGTGGATTATTATTGGATGGTTGTGTTCTTGCCCTCCTCTCTGGTGTTTTTGGCTTCCGTCGTTTACCTTGTTGCAGGTCAGTCATTTGAGCAACGAATGTTTCTTGAGACATATTGTAATGTTGATGCAAAAAATGTTCACGAATTATATATACTACATTCTTGCTGAAATTATTTAGTTGCTCACATGGATCTTGTTATTGAACCCTTGGAATTGCTCACATGGTTCTTCTTACTGAAATTCAATATTGTGTCATTTTGACTATAAGAACAATATAATGTATGATCTTGATAGAATTTTCGTGATGTATTTTCTAATTGTTAAATCTAACAACTCTTAGTTTTACACATTTGAATATATTAGCTGTAAAAAATATCTTTGACTTCAACTAAAGCAGAGAGGAGCCTTAAGAAAGGGAGTGCATAAAATGTGTACGTCTTATGGATTATTTGGTATAGAGTCGTGTTTCAAAAGAAAATTTGAATATGTGCCGGGGTATTTATCATCTTTTACAAATTAATCTTCTATGATTCTTAGATTTTATTTCCTATTTGTTGGAAAAATAGATCAGCAAAGATAAATAATAGCTTCAAAAGAGTTTTACCTTTGCTGAATCCCTAAAATTAAGAAGTTTAAGCGGTGAAGAAACGCGACTCGTCGTATGGAGGGAGTATTGACAAGGATGGAAAGTATTAAGATAGTAACTGTCATCCTAGTGTTGTTTGCAGCTTGTGTAGCAGAGATGATTATTTGTGTTGCAGTTATTAAATGCAATTTGAGGGAATATGAACTGTAGAAAATTCAATGAGTTTTTTTGCAATTGTAAGACACCAAACATCGGTGTTCAAATGATCCTGTGACTTGTTTGATTAATTTGGAGACTCTAGTAATCCTTGGACAGCTACAAGAAGTTGTGTCTTAGCTTGCAGCCTACTTTTACTATTATCTTCACTTGTGATACATGTGATGGCATAGAGTCCATAAACATGACCATACTTTTAGGAGCGGTGCATAAGTGCTTCCTGACTTTAAAAATGGTTGGTATGAGCCGTTGGAATTTTCTGTGAGCTGCTTGAAAGAATGTTTTCTTTGAGCTGCTTGAAAGAATGTTTTCTTTGAGCTGCTTGTGATGCTAGTACATGGGAATTAAATTGGGAGCTCTGTGTCTTTGACAAAAATTAAAAATAATAGGGAAAAATTGTATGCTAAAGTATGCATAAAAGGTACCAGATTAGTTCCAAAAGGTCACTGCAGGTTTGCAATACAGATATCTCTAAGAGTTCCATGTAAATTTTTAAGCATTAGCATAGCCGTTTAGTTGTGTGGGGGTGTGGGTGCATTGTTCATGTTTTGTTTTCTTGTTTAGTTGTATTACTGTTTTATTATTGGCTGCAGTTATATTAGCCTTTTCAAACCTAAATATAGCACTCCCTCCATCCCAGAACTAGATTATTGTTTGTGATTAAGAGTTGTTCAAATGAGGGAAGAACATATGGTGTAGCTTCTATTTTAAAAAACATCTAATCTTGTCAGTATATAGCTATGATTACATCAACTTCATGGGATAAACCGATAAAGATTAAACATTTAAGATACAGTCATGTTGCCCTCCAATTCCAAAACGCGTGTAACCTGTTGGATCAAATTCATGCACAAACTACTTCATGTTTTACTGGTACAATGTAAGTTTTTATAGGATAACTGAATGACTACATGTCATTCTTTGGATACTGACTTCGTCTCTTCCAGCTCTCATTTGGTTATAGTTATATTGTGCCTTTCTAAAAAGAAATCTGATAACTATTCTGCAGGAATGGTGGTGGCTTATACTGCTCCAACAAGGCATGGATGCTTGAAGGTTGTTGAAAATGATTACTGCACTTCTAGGAGGGGTAAGATATGAAATTTTTTCCTGTACTTGGCAACATTTATGCTTCAGTGTCTTTGTGGTGACAGAGCTGCCTGTTAGTCCAAAATTATGTTATTTGTATTTTTGGTGTTGGATGGGAGATGGGAGATGGGGTGGGGTGCTTACTTGATGCCATTTTGCCTATCTTGGTTGAGCAAAATGGCTTCTTATTTCACGCACACTTTTTTATAATCCGAGGACACTTTTTGAAGTCTCTGATTTCCCATTACAGGTGGTGTACGCTGTCTATCCATTTTAAATCTTTCATTTGCCATCATTTTTGGTCTCCTTGCTCTGTTTCTTGGCTCAACCCTTCTCAACTTGGGTAGCAGGTGCTCTGTCCCCTTGTTTTGGTGCTATGAAATTGCATCGTGGGGAATGGTGATTCTATATGGTGGAACAGCATCCTTGCTAAGAAGAAAAGCTGCTGTTATTCTAGATGAAACTGGTTATGCTGGGCACAATGTGGGAGTAGAAATGCTTGAGGCATACCCACTTGAAGTGACACCCGATGTGGAGAGGAGTGTGATTGAAGGGTTCAAAGCATGGATGGGTCCATCCTTGTTATCCTCGGATGATGAAGATGAACCTGATGACTATCTGGAGGTGCCAAGTGTGTCTAGGAGCAATTCTGCCAGGCAGAGTGTGTGAGAATAATGCATCTGTTTGGCCTCCCTTACTGGGGATCTTTCGCCCCTAACTGACTGAGGTTCTGCTTTTCTAACTCTAGTTCGATACAACGATGATTGCCATTTACAGTCGTTTCAAGAGTTTGAGATGCTGCTTATTTGGGTCCCTCGGTTAGTACAACCAACATTGCCGTTTTAAAGTCATCTCAAGAGTTGGAATGATGCTTTGTTTGGTCCCGTCAGCACGAGAACTGTACAAAAGCTAGTGTAGTGTACACCATTTTCTTATTTTCGGTAGGAAATGTTATTGATGCTTGATGGGTTGTTTACTTGAAAATAGAGGTTATTTGCTCTACATATGGCTTTCTAGACTAATCTTAACAATATATTAATACTTAATTTATTACTGTTTATATTATAGAATCATAAAAAAGTATTAATATAAAAACACTATATTTATGATAAAGTAATATAACCATTCTTCAAAGTATAAAAGTTAAAAAATAAAATATTTTTTTACAAAAAAACTATAATGATTTTTTTATTAAAAAGTAAAATGATTTTTTTTACTAAAAATCGGTTCAAATAAAAATTACAGTTTTATTTAAATTCGAATCAAATGCAAAACAAGAATAATATTATAGTATTTTTATTGAAAATAATAATCAGAAAACTACTTAATTTTTATTTTGATAATAAATATAAAGTAGAACTCAATTATGACATATAAAATAGGAATATTTATAATAAATAAAAAAATTGACATTTACTATATAAAATAATAAATTAATTAACATTTATATTAAAATAATATAACCATTATTTACAGTACAAATTATGAAATAATAATATTTATTATTAAATTTTAGTTTATAAGAAAGCTATATTTTTAGTAAAATTCAACCCATGTATAACTCAAAAAAAATTGTAATATTATTTTTTCAATATTGTGTTATTAATTTTCTTTGTCTATCATAAATTTAAAATATAGTAATACTATTTAATTAATTTATTCTCTTAAAATATAGATATATATGATTAATATTCTGCCCAATCCATTTTTGTACGAGACTAAAATTTTAAATAACAATAAACATATTATATATATTTCCAAAAAATTTCACTGTTTATGAAATTGGAATGTTTGCGAGTAAAAAAAACATGTGAGTAAAAACTTGGAAATGAAACATGAAATATGGGGAATCCCAATGGTAGAGAATCACCATTCATTGGATTTAGAGAATCTCAAACCGTAAAAATAGGAAAGGAAATAATTAAAAATACCAACCAAACATTAACTAACGGATTCATTACGTTTTATTCCCTTTCCCCATTCCGATTCACCCAACCAAATAGCCCCTAATATTGTAATATGTTATTGATTTAATTATTTACTATATATAATCAATCATAACTTATACTAATATTATAATATGGTACTGATTTTGATTTTTTACTATATATAATCATTCATAACTTATTAAAATATATAACTTCTAAAAATATATTTAAAACTATAAATATCTCATTGATATATATCAATGAAGAAAATTTAAAGAAACATGAAATCTAAAATCACAAAATGTTGGGATTTATTTTATACATTGATAGAGTACTTTTGATAGAAATATGTATGTATATTTTTTTTGATTAAAACTCACATAAAGTTAGGGGATTTCATTAGGCTCCCAAACCATAATAATAAGAATACATAAGTATCGTCATCTTGATAGTCATATAGGAAAAATAACCTATATAAATGAATAAACAGAAATGAATCCTTTCCTTTTTGCCTCCACCACCCTGTGTGAACAAAAAGGAAGGCCAAGTCCCGTATTCGAGGTCTAATACGGCCTACCACGTATTTACTTCCACCTCGTGTGAGCAATAGAGGTGGCCTTCTGTAATAGCCCCTTGCATATTGCTTCCCATAAGCCATATACTTGAAGAGATGAAGTAGATGAAGTCCAGATTTTGCCATGTGCTTGAACCAGCCAGAAGTACTGAAATACTATAGCTCCACGGTTCTAGCAGCAGCACTTCCATTTGCAAAACATATCACACTGAAGTGCTGGCTTCTTGCGTCCGTACCTGTCATAAGAGAATAACCACGGCAGCAAAAATCCAAAGGACACTAGGCAAGGAATTTCAAACTCTAAGGTAAGGAAGTCGATTAGCATCAAGAGTAATAAGACCTCGAATATGGCTAGGAAGTTCAGAAGGAGAATGATAGAGAGAATTGATCTTTTCTGAGCTTGCTAACTTCGCCAAGGAATCAGCAACTTCATTAGCTTCTCTGAAAGTATGTGTTATAAAACAATCTAAGGAAGACATAAGTGTCCAGAAATATTTGTTTTTATTAAAAATATTTATTACGGAGGAAAAATATTGTTTTATTATTTAAACCACCCTACATATAATAATTTTTTAAATATTCTATTATCAATTTTCACTTCATAATATTTAAATTATTTATTCTCTTTAAATTTATAATAGTGTTATTTTCTTTTAATATTTCCCGTATAACATTTTCTATCATGGATTTTGTACCAATTTCTCTGTTTTATTTTAAATTTAAATTTATTTCTTTATACACATTAATTTATATCTTTATATTCTTTAAATCAATCACTCTACATTAATTGATTTAATCGCTTTCTCGCTATATTTCTCTTACTATCTCTTAATATTTTTTGACTCACCTACTCGTCAATTTTTATCACTTTATTTATTTAAATGTTTCTCGTATTAATTTCTCTCTGTGTATTTTTTATTGATTTCTCTCTATATTACTTAATTTTCTCCCTATTATGGTATTGATTTCTCTCTTTTTAATTTTTAAATCATTTTCCCTAAATACAAAAATTTTATTGATTTTTATATCTTCACTTCGTATACTCCATCATTGTCTCTCCATATTCATTGTAACATTTTTATTTTTTAAAAAATTTCTCGCATCCCCTTCAGATCTTAAAGTATCAATTTTTCACTTATAATATTTGTTTCCCTTTTTATTTCTACATTTACCGTATTATTTGATATCTTTACATATTTTTGTTATCATCAATTAATCTCTATAATGCATGGTAATGCCTTATAAAGGTAAAGTATTGGAAAAAATTATCTTTTTATAGGCACGTGGAAAGACGGGTTATATTAGAATTATATAAAAATAAAAGGTTTTATAATTATTAAAATTTATTATGCAACGTGAAGTAGTTATAAGTTTATGACCCGATTAATGCAATCTGGAAATTTTATCTTGATTTCTTCTAATTTGCAGTTTAAACATTGGTATTTTCATAAGTTATGGAAAGATCGTCTTTCAAAAGATAGACTCTTTTATAAATGAGATAGAAAACAACTCAAAAATCATTTTCTCCAAATTGTAACGTTTGATAGAGTTTTCTAGTATTTGAAATTAGAGTAATTAGAGTAATTAAATATTTTACTCCTATAGAAAGTCTCATAAAAGGTGGGCTTATGGAAAAATCCCTTGACTTTTTATCTTAAAGAATACAATTAATTTTTTTTTAAATAAATATTGTATTATACGGAGTATAAGTTAAACAAGTAATAATGTGTATTTGAATGTAAAAATAAAAAATACATTTTAGTGTGTATTTGAATGAAGGAGTATGTAATTTAACTAATGCATTATATAAGTTAAAAAATAGTGGCATGTCCATAACTTATGGACAACCACCTGTTAGGAGATCTACTCTTACTTTTAAAAATATATAAAGGAGTATATTTAGAACCTAATCTCCAATGACCTTACAAGGTGGCTCTGGATCTAAATCTATCAACTTAAACCCCTCATTGGCATCTGTCTTTGGTGGCTAGCCTAACAGGTGTTGCTACTGAAGGTCATTTAACTATAGCAGCATCAGTATTATCCCAGCCTCTTTCTCTTCTCCGGGTGGTTCTATTTGGAACTGATTGTGGTGCGAGCCAATCTCCTCTTCATAAGCGCCCTAGAGATCACCAAGCCATTTAGATCTCCTCGCTTTGCTATGAAGCTCTGGCATCATCACCC
The DNA here is from genome assembly GCA_032355705.1 of Rubia peregrina. Classification (NCBI taxonomy): domain Eukaryota; kingdom Viridiplantae; phylum Streptophyta; class Magnoliopsida; order Gentianales; family Rubiaceae; genus Rubia; species Rubia peregrina. The sequence goes on from JAULKK010000006.1 coordinate 5,707,454, forward strand.
ATGCAAGTAAAGTGAACTCAGTAATAGTGTCTTTCATGTACAATCTTCATCATCCGAATGTTTACTCACAAATAAAATAAAACAAACCCTAATCTAATCCAACAAAGGTTAGGCTATTATGATCCAACAAAGATTAAGTTTTGAAGTCTTTAAATTGAAGAAACAAGCATCAAGAAACCTACTTCTCTCACTATATTTTCTAAAAAGTGTCATGCATTTACAAGCTCTAACATACCATACAACTCAAACAAGGGTTTGGGGAAACTAAATGATTGTGCTAATTGAGAAAACTTCTAAATCAAACACCCCATAAAAAAATAACTTCATTTGAAAAATTAGCATCAAAACTAATGAAAACACAAAGAATCCATTTAACCTAGCATGCATCCTCTTGACAACAACATAAAAAAATCATCCGAAACTTCGAACTCCCAAAAACTTCACAAAAAATCAATTAAATTCAAAACCGCCAAATGATTTTCAGACAAACAAACAGAGACTTAAACATGAAAAACGCACAAAACCATATAAAAATGCATCGTACCTGAGTAGCTGCTAACCTAAAAAAACAAAAAAAAAGGATTAGCGAAATCGGGAGGGTGGATTCAAAAGGGAAATAAACAACATAAAATATATTACAAAAAATAAAACCAATTTTTTAAAGACCAAAAACATTGATAAAATCGACTGAGAGTTGGAGAGGAAAAATCAAGAAACCTCATGTGGATAAGCTCAAGGTTTTATTGGATGTCCAACATTTGTAACGCTTGATAAAATAGATTTTAAAAATTATATTCTAAACATTATATATCTAGAAAGTATAAATTTTACTATTTAAACAAGGGAAGGCTGTAAAATGTGTAATCCTTGCGGATGATTATTGTTAGTGAGTTTGGAATATGGTACTACTTGACACGTGTAATTTGAAGCAAAATCGTTCACTGCAGCAACTGTGAGGTAGTTCGCTTAGCTCCGCTTTGGCTGCTAGAAAAGACAGCACATCGAAGGCCATTTTTGAATACAAATTGCAAGAAACATACCATCTTCATCAGAACTGAAATTCATTAGTGGAAAATCAGTCCAAATGCACGGTTTTTCTGACATACATTTTAAAATATTTTATTAATGTGTCTTGATGCATTGTATAATATTTATTATAATAATGTGATTAAATCATTACACAACATGTATTTCATAAATTCTTATTTTATACCGACTAACTGTTAGATGGGGTTGTTTTTATAATTGATGTTATTATACATTGGTTTGATGTTTGTTTTTATTTATTGCAATGGGGTTTGTATAATTCTGAATTTTTAATAATGTATCACAATATATAAATAATTATAAGAGAGTCTAATTCTAACTAAAGGTCCACCTTTGAAATTATGATATTTCAGCAAAATTTCTTAATATATTATTCAACGATTTCTTCCATCCCAAGATGAACAACAATTTAATAAAAGGCGTAAACATACCACTCAAGTCTAACTGCTTCAGCTATCATGGCATCAATAACCATATCAACCATTGCCGAGCCAAGGTTTTGACATGCCAGGAGTATCATGAGCTCTAGCCTCGAGTTCTTGAAGGACGAAACTGTTCCTAAAGCGAGCCATGGAACTAGAGAGAGCACCGTAGAAAGTAATAACTAGGGAGTGCGCTTCTTTCCCTTTATAGGTATGCAGTCTAATAAGATCCTGCAATCATATGTTATAAATAGTATGTCACCAGAACTTAAAGTGATGAAACACAATTCACAAAACAATAAACAAAATCTAGAGCAAGATGAGATAAACACTACGTTAGGCATACCCGTATAACGGCTTAATACTCCAAGGGAAAAATGAAATTGAAGACACAAATTGGATTGCTGATGGTGATAACTTGACTGAAATCAGTATTAACGGTAGATTTGCAGAATGAATATTGCGATGGATTTTGGTTTATGGAAATTGATGATTACACAATATTTGATTCAGCATATTAGAAGCATAATGGAATTATGGTAAATCCCTACAATTATGGAATTGGAATTGAAGGAATATTATGGGATA
>JAULKK010000006.1:5751037-5768483 GCA_032355705.1 Rubia peregrina
AAACTTTTGTTTTACCAATTATCTAATTTAAACCAATAATTTGTTCCAATTTAACCAAGTATGTTAAAACATAGATGGCACATGAAACTTGGTTACGCTATTCGGTGAATTCATCTACATCTGCAGGTCCATGCCTAGTTCAAAAATAAATTCACTAATAAGATTGAAAATAGTACAAAGTGTCTCATACAATAGTACTTATCTTTACTAATTATAAGTATTGCAAACTCTCATTGCTATCAATCCGCCTTGAACAGACTCATTCTGATCTCGAAATTTGTCGACACTTGATCTCTTCCTCCTGAGAAATTAAGTTATATGATTATGAACTTTTCTAAATATTTAAAGGCATGTTGGAACACGACAAAAGGCTCTTGCGTACTCTCTCAATATGAAAACTAGAATGCAGATTTTCTCAATGAATTTCGTAAGTAGCTCAGCCGAATTGATCTTCTATGTAAATGAGTCGCAAATCAATATTTCGTGCGAAAAACCATTAATTATTCATCTCCAATTCTGATTACTTAGCATAACAATCAAATCCCATAAAAATAGAAATTATCCAATCTAATCCCATGAAGGTAGGATTAATTTAGATCCAATTCAATCAAATCAAATCCCATAAGGAAAGGATTATTTCATATCAATTCGATTTGATTAAATCCAATATAATCTTATAGAAATTGATTCAATTGACTTTCATACTCAGCACGGAAGCTATAATTTGGGATGGGCCTTTGCGACATGGACTTCCCTTGATTTTTCAACACAAACTATTCCATTCGGTATTTGACTTTATGCATAATTTCCCAAAAATTATCAAGTAAATCACATGCGGACTTTTCAGTTAGATTCATTATTCCATTTATTTTCAAAATATAAAATTTCTCACAAGTTTTAATTACTCTTAATGAAAGATATTAATGATCAAAAAAATCAAGTCAATTTTTGAGAGTTAAAGTGTACAGTTTAGTATGTGGGACAGGGTTCTTTTTATCATAAATTTTTTCTTTTTTAATTTGTCACACGCATAATAAAAAAAACATAAACATATAAATTTTAGAGAGTTTTTTCTTACCTTGATCTTGACAAAATTTATTCATGTTGTTTCTCTTTATAATATTTTTCTCTGTTTATTATCATTTCGTCACAATATCCTATCCAGCGAGGAGGTCATTGTAACCAACTTTTGCAACCTCCCGAACCAACCTCACAGTAGATTGATAACCTCTCCCTTACATCTATCTAGTACACACGGCCCTCGTTCCAGTGTCACTCACATTTCTAACTGCTTCCCATCGCCTTTACTTGGTGTCGCTCATCTTCCAGATATTCTATTTATCATCGTTGATTTCATCACTCCACCGAAGCCGATTGTTACCAGGATAGTCACGTGGTGGTTGAAGTGGAGGCCACAACCGCGGTGACTTCACAAAATTTCCAAGTTTCCCTCGTCAAAACGCTCTCACAGAAAACCATTTGCCCTAGCCTAAGTGGTCAGGGAATTGTGCCCCCCAAGTGCAACCAGGGATCGAATCCCCCCTGGAGTTGCATTGTTATAGGTTATACACTGTGTTGGTTTGTGTTGAGTGGCAGCCTCTCCCCACTTCGTTGTGTAAACCATATGGGGAGTCTCACCCCCTTTGTTATGTGAGACAAAAAATGAATGAAACGTGGTTGTAAAAAAATACTCGCAAAGGAAGGCAATCACAACATACCTGATATGTCGTCCACATCGCTCGTAACTGATTAGAGTAATGTCACGTGGTGGGCGTTACGCTACAGTCTTTAGCGGGATATGGTTCAAGGCAGATTGTGAGATGGTGGTATTTATTTCAATGTAGCTTTTTAAAAAAAATCTTTTTTCTTCTGCAACTTAGAAGGTGAAAATCCTTTGTTTTGATGCGATCAGACTTCAATATTCCTTGGAGACCATAGAAATACTTGCCACGAATTTTGGTGAAGACCTTTCAACTACGATTTCTGTTAAACCAAACTGCTTCGTATGTTTCTGGCAACTACGGTCAATTTCAGGTAAAATTTGATTCAGCAACGACAATTTAAGAAGAGTCAATGAAGTTATCGGGTTGAGTAGCTCTAGATTCGTGGCTTTCCCAAAGAAGTTGGGCTTGATATCACTGTTCTGCGAGGAGCGTAACTCACCAACAAAAGTATGTAGGTTTAGTTGTAGATTCTAATCTGGCCAATATAATTTGGTTTCAACATTTTTTGTGTTTGTTTAAAGAATATGAACCGGATCAGATTGGGTTCAATTTTGATTTCATCTCATAAAAAACTACAACTAAAATTCAATACAATTTCTCTCCAATCATCGTAAAAGTTTGTTAAATTATGGTTTTGGACCGTTAGCAACATTACGGGAAAAAATCATCTTATATTTCATTTTGTAATAGCATCACTTTACTATAAATTTTACGTCAATGTGACATTTAATATAAAGGGTTGAGTTTCCTAACACGCCATCATAAAAAAATTGGTGAAGTAAATCTCCCTGGACAGGACAAAACAATAGCTATCTATAATCATAGTCATTAGCAGTGGTTCCATGCAAATTAATCACCCTAATAAGTAATAACGAAGCAAACCAACCATCATATCGGTTCCCCAAACGTGAAGAGATCCATTGAGAGCCAGAGTTTTGCGGACATTTAACTAATTTAAAGCACCTAATAAAAAGCCACCTTGGAGTTGACTTACCCCAAAAAAGTAGGTCAATTTTAGGACACAAAATGTATACTACTAAAAGAAAGATTGGATGGAAAAGGGAATCCTATCCCGAATTCATATCCAACGATTCTTATTTCTTAGTGGATCTTCATCTTTATTCATTCCAATCCTCCTATTCATTAAGTTTGATTTCTTTTTAGTACACCCGTGGATTTACCTCACTGGTTGGGACATGAGTTGTGTTTGGAGAGATTCACGGCTCGAAACTCGGCAGCGGCAGTGTGTGACTTTCTCGCTAGTCGAGGGTCTCTTGTGCGCACCAAGTACGGGCCGACCCATGATTCTTGGTGCTTGGCTACCGTGATTTACCTCTCATATGTTGGTTGTGGTGTCGGCTGGTATAGGCTGTTGAACACGAGCAACAATCGCCTTTTGATTTCTTTTTAGTGAGACATGCGACATTAATTATGGTGACTATATTGAGCATGGAGTCTGTCTTGTGAAATAGGAGGATACTCTTTTCATAAGCTATGCAGTGATCATAGTTTTTATTTTACACAATTGTATTATATATTTTAATTTAAATACATGATAAATTATACTAGTTAATTATCAAAAAAATTAAAATAATCATATTTTTTTGGATGAAACTGCTAATATAATCCTGCAAAATCAGAAAAATTATCAAACTAATCCTAATTTATTGGCATGTATGCCAAAATAATCCCGGGTTGCTTTGACTTCAATAGTCAACGGAAATTTTAGCCGGAATTCAAGAAATGATCATTTTGCCCCTTGAATTTAAAAAACTAAAAGACTAAAAATGCTCTAATTCATACAAAGTACACGTTTTTCCCATTTCCCCCTAATTTTTCCTTTCCTCTTCCTCCCGCTAGACCATTTCCGGAGCTCAGTATTCTCTATTAATCTACATGCCAATGGCCAGCGACGCCTCTGTCCCCGCAGTGTTGACGTTGTGGTTTGATTCTTGACGTTGAAGCCATTGGAGGGGACACAAAAGCTTCTCGGCCTTACCGTCTCGTCATTGCACTTGTAATTAACATCTGATATAATCCTAGAAATAATAATTAAGTGTTGTTAAAATGCTAAAAATTAAAATTAAGTTCTGATATAACCCTATAATTGTGATGGAGGGTAAAATCATCCTAGGAAACAAACTAGGGGTATTTTGGTTAATTAAGAATGGTCAGCGTCGGATTTTCCATGTCAACGGCGGAAATGGCACAAAAAGTTATAACTGCACAATTCATCCAAAAGTTAGGGTTATATTGATACTTTCACATTTTGCAGGGTTCAGCCAAAAGTTAAGGTTAAAAATTTATTTTGTCCTGAAAAACTATAATACGAAGAACGTACAGTATTTAAATTATAAAATATAATATATTAGAATAAAAGTTAATACTCAAGTTAACATAATGTAATTATAATTAATGAAAATACTGCATTTCCTAAGGGTAGACCCCAAAAAGTGTTGCACTCCAAATTCATAGATTGAAATCGCATGTCTTAGTGATTTATCTTCAGGAGACAATTTACTAAGGCCGTCTCGTAATGTATGCAATTGAGATTATGAGAAATAATTTGTTGGTAGGCATGTGTGGTCTCAAAAGGAGGAATGAAATGAAAAGGGTCACTTTCTTTGTTACTAGTTGATGTTTTTAGTGGGGAAAAGGAATAACTTTTATTTTTCAGCTTAAAAAAGATGGGCATTTTTCCTTTCTAAAAGGTTGTCTTTTGAGGGGAGTGTGTAAAGTCGGGTGCAAAATAATGGGGCTGGAATACAGGACTCCACTCATACAAAAACCAAACTCCTGAATCCTGATTAAGAAAAAACAATATATCACATACAAATATTCATTGCTTTGTTAATTTTCCAATATACTCTACTAATTTTTAAATTTTAGCATGTTTTATTTGGGTTTTTTAAAAAGAAAATCTTTGATTGGGAGATTAGAAGGTGACATTAAAGAAAGTGTTGATGTGTGTGAGATGCCTTAGAAGCTTGAACAAATATAATATTCTTCCATATATTCTCATTGCATGCATGAAGGTGAATCATGATATGTCTCCTAGATATGATGAATTGGTGGAAATTTGAAGATGTTGCTACCCACTCAACAAAAGGTCAACTTGGTTATAGGGCATATAGCCAAATGCTGATAATGATCCTTGATGGCCAGATATACACTAATTAATAGTTTTATCTATAATAATTATGATGAAAGGGAGATATGATGCTGCATGCGTTCTTGGTTGTATGTCTCAAGCATTATATAATCCATTAAACCCTAAATGATACTCATGAATTTACAATTGGGTTCGATCTCCATTTGGCAACAAGTTAGATTGCATCTATCTTCCTATACTTTGTGGGTGAAAGTATATGTGTATTGCCATATTCATATTATATTTGAATTAGTAAATGAGTGAAATTGAAATCAAACATAATCAGACCGTCCTACCAAAAGTGAATATACATTAATTCAGATTTTCTATTTTTTATGTTCTATTTTCATTTTAAAATTTGTCATTTTCATTTTCAAGCATTCGATTTTACCTCCATCGTTGAAGGGTTTCACCGGTCTTGTAATACCTTCACGGTAGGAGAAATCATATCTTTGTGGTTTCAAATATGATCTTCATAGATGGCGTAGGAGAAATTCGAGACAAAAGTCATTCAAACAATGATATTTATGAAGATTTTGGTCAAAATTGAATTCTGGTGAGGTTTGTAGGCTCGGACGGTTTAAACCGCTCAACCTTGTGATTGGATTGGGCTAGTCCAACCTGATTTGGTTTAGAGACATGTCATCAAATGGAGGAATATTTCATTACAATCCCAAAAATGCATCTATGCCGATGATGTGTGTCGAACCGCTATCTGATGGTCAAACTTTGATTCAATGCATCGAACCTGTAAAACAGACTCCTCTGTGGTGGCCGGGGGAAGAACATTTTATGCCAAAGTCAGACCAAAAGTATTCGATATGAGTATTGATAATTGAATGAATACTTTGATATTTATAGGGGTTGATCCCTGAAAGTTCTCCCAGTAATGCTAGGATAAATTTATACTTTCCATGTAGGAAGAGTGTTTTTCCATCATAAAATTACCATATATTCAGTATACCATAATTGTACCTGGAAAAGAGTTGTATTCTGAAGGTAGAATCAGATTTGGAGATCTTCCATTTGACTATTGGGCTTTGGCCCAACAGAATTAGTGATACTAGCATGGCCTTCGACCAGAGTGGAAGTTTTGGCTCCGACCCTTATCAATAGCCTCCACGAGAGTCGAATGTTTGACCTTTAATCTGGTCATCTGTTGCCTCAACTTCCCTAAATAAGGTGAGGCACGTCAAGTGACTTAGGTTTGTGGGAAGTCCATGTATTATGATGATCTTTTCACATGTTTTTCAAAGCGGTTATTGATTGTTCCGCTTTCCAAATCCCCGGACGTGCTTGTTGGTCGTCCCTAACTAATGTCTAAATCAAAGATAATATTTATACTGTAATGCTACTAACCACTAAAAAGTAGGTAGGGACAAGTCGGAGTCGTCAACAGAGAAAAATGTTTATTTAAGTGCGTGCGTAGTGTAAAATGTACACACTAGCGTCACACAGTGTGTGATGTGAATGGGGGTGGGGGTTGTCTGTTAACCTTAAACTACTCAGCTAACCAATTAGGAAGCAAAAATTAAACTAGCATACAATAATGACACAAGATGTAAAATATGATACTAACAAGACTTAGGGGAATTTGGTTCACATGTTTAGACTATTCATTGATCCTCGGTTTATGTTCTAATCCTAGAAGTATGTTCTACCCTATTTCCTCGACCACACATTGTGGAGAGCTTGAATCACTGAGAAATCTCCTCTTATTTTCACTCACTTCTATCCCGCATAGCTAGCATGCACATAGACCATCTGCACAACTAACACTTACCCCCAAGATTAATCTACGCGTAGACCCACCATAGATATTCCCGATGATAGCACTAAACACCGAGACCCAACATGAACAACCATCATAGATAAAATGTCTGCCTTCTAGAACATCAGTGTCTTAGTTATGCCTTCTAAACTTGTAATTAACCCGTTGGTCTTACTGGCTATACGACACAAAGAAAGAACCTTTGAAATTAGTCATTAACCTCGATGCAATTCAGTATTAAAGGTAACCACTGCATAGCTGTCACTCTTAGCCGCAACCTCACGCTGATAAATTAAGACTAATTCAATCTCACTCTCAAGCCTAATTTAATCAATTAAGAAATAACCACGAGTAATTATCACTCCTAATCATAATTTTACATCAATTAATGACAGTACCGACAAAAGACAATATTTTGGATTTATTCCTGAGTCTGGCAATTAATCATGTCATAATCAATGAACAACTACACATGATTGTTGGATATTAAGTCTAGTTAGACTTGAATATAGGATTGGAGTAATCAGTAACTAATACACGAGTAATCAGTAACTAATACACGTGAGTTGCAGGCGATTGAGCTAGCAATTATCTTTTTACTGAATCATGATGAGGTCATAATTAGTCTCGAAGGTCATATCTTGAGTTTGTGGCTACTAGGTTGGATAAACTCCTGGTGGATAATAGTGAGGTACTAATGTTCTAAGTGGCACAAGATGAGGTTAGAATGGGTATTCATGTTGGGTCCTTACAATTTAGTGGTAGTTCCACGAGATTCAACCTCCCTACAATATGTGATTGATCATTAGAATAGGATATACTTGTATTATATTAATAGGAATTGAGGATCAAATTCAATTACTAAACATGTGAAGCAAATGCCACCCCCCAGTTAGGGGTGGGCGTCGGTTTGGTTTAATCGGTTTTCAGTTTATTCTGTTCGTGTTATTTGGTTTTGCCCCTAAAAAGCTGAAAATCGAATCCGACCCAAATAACCTAAATTATCCGAACTGAATTCGAATTTGGTTTCGGTTTGAAACCGAATTCAACCCGAATAAACCGAATTGACTATAATTTTTAAAAATAATTACTAAAATTGAATACTTTAATTTAAAATTAAATAAAAATATGTAATCTAATTTCTATATCATCAAAATCAAGTTTTTAAAATAAAAATCCAATAAGTACAATACAAATTCAACCATACAAATTTTAGCATTACATTTAGTATAAATAAAAATAGTTCATTTTAATATTCATCTTCAAAACCTTCACATTCTTCAAGCCTTCAAGCATTCCACATTCACATTCACCTTCACCTTCACCTTCATGCACTCCCCAAATTTACTTAGGATAACTTGTGTTATTTTCTTATTACCCCAAACTTACTTAGGCTTTAGAGTTTGAGATAATTTTTAAATATAAAGATTGGTCCCCCAACTTAAATTTATTTATAAATTTAAATTTTTTGTATTATAATTTAATTATTATATTTAATTAATTAATTACAACTCGGTATTCGGTTCAGGTTTCGGTTTGAGTTTTAATATCCAAAACCAATCCAAAAACCATATTCAGAATTCATTTTATTCAATTCGAATATCCGAAAAATGTATATTAAATTTGGTTTGGGTTATCCAAATTTGGATAATTCGATTTTCAGTTCGGTTTTTTATTTTGGTTTTTTTGCCCACCCCTAAGTCACCCTGTGGAAGATATAAACAATATTTTGAAGACCCCTGAGCTTCTGATACAGTTGGAAAATTTAAAATTTCCAAAATAATCGGTGATTCTGATGAAGAAGATGGCTCAATCACCTCTGATGGAACTGACGAAGGCTCCAAAAAAATAGAAACATCTAGTGATGATAAATCTGTAACAGTGCTAGTATGGGTAGTTGGAAAAAATAACTAATCAAACCGAGCATGCGAGTGATGTACTCCTTCTTCATGAGAAGATCAAGACATCGATAACCCTTGTACTGTGAATTGTAACCCAAAAATATACATGACATGCTCCTAGGGATCATTTTATGTGTAGCATATGGCCTCAAATGCGGGAAAATCGACAACCAAAATGGATGAAAATTGGAGTAGTCAGGTGTAGTATAAAAAATAAATGAGAAAGGAGACTGACCATATACAATCGGAATAGGTTGTCTGTTCATGATGTAGACTGATGTCGAAAAAGCATCTTACCAAAATGAATAATGAAGGTCAGAATGAAATAGCATCGATAAACCTGTCTCTATAATATGACGGTGTTTCCTCTCTGTGCGACCATTTTGCTATGGAGTTTAAGGACATGAAAACTGAAGATGAATTCCCTTAGATGCAAAATGAGTTCACATGCGATGATTCACAAACTCGGTTCCACCATCACTCTGAAAACTTTAATGGTGGTAGAAAACTCATTCTCAACAAGTGTTTCAAATTGCAAATAATCCTCCACAAAATCATACTTTTGTCGTAGAGGATGTAACTAAGTAAACCAAAAGAAATCATCAATAAAAATGACATAATAAAGGTACCCGGTGCGAGAGACAACAAGTGAGGGTCCCCAGAGGTCACAATGAACTAAATCAAGTATGCATGGTGCTCGTTTTAAATTATCATTAAAATAAAGTCGCTTGCCTTTAGCTATCTCACAAAAAGTACATAAATGAGGCTTAGGAAGCACACTAGTAACTGGTAAACTACCATTCTTGTTCAAAGATGAAATAATAGAAAAAGAAACATGTCCTAACTGACTATGCCATAACTCAAATGAGGCTTTAGCTTTATTTGAATTAACAAAAATAAACTAAAGCAACACCATCATAATCTAAAATGTAGAGACCTCCCTTACTTTGTCCTCGGGCCACAAGCTCCTTGGTAACTTTATGTTGAATATTGAAAGAAGTGTCATCAAAACAAACAACATTTAAATCTATTGTTAACTTGGCAATAGACAATAGATTCTTTGTGAGATGTGGAACAACAAAGACATCAGATAAAGTGAGGGAATCAGAAATCTAGGAATTGCCAATGTGATAAATATGCCGAAAAGAACCATTGCCTAAATAAATACGACGATTACCGTTATAAAGAGCGACGCTATCTAGGTTGAAAGCTGAAGCAGTTATATGATTGGTAGCACTAGAGTCCATGTACCAATCAGGATTGACATTAAGTTGCTGATAATACTGTGGCTGAGCTGTGGCTGCGGTATTTGCAACATCATTGCGAGAGACATGTAACAGCTTGTAACAATATTCAGTAAGATTACCAGGACAATGACACCATTAACAGATATAGGTACCACAGTCACAACCACTCTGCGAAGGGGCGCCACTGCCGGCCTATGATGGGTTTCGACCACCGCATCTTCCACTGCCGCGGCCTTGGCTGCCCCTGTCTCATTCATAACCGGGGCCTTTCCTGCCACAGTTAGCCTGTCCTGAAGAAAAGCACGAGGTACTGATCCAGAAGCAGTAGACGAGCGAGCTTTGAGAGAAAACTCTAAAGCCTCAGCATCAGCAACAATAGTATATAAAGGAGGTAAAAGATCTTTCACCATTTGAGTAGACGGAAATTGAGACAACTTATCATTCAAGTCATGACAAAAAATAACAACAATATCCTCATCATTAGGAAGATGACCAAGAACACGCAATTTATCAAGAATGTCCTTAAAACGAGAGTAATAATCCTAAACAGATTGATCATCTTGACGAATATCATACATACGATCATAGAGATAAAGGCAACGAGCATGATAATTATTCTAAAATTTAGTGGCCAAAACATCCTATACCTGAGCAGCTGTGACCATACCATCAACTACTGACATTGCAAAGGGAGCCAGGGATGAGAAAAGTGTTAGCTTATCTGTCTGAATCCGAGCATAATGAGAAGTGATATCCTCATAAACCTTGTGATCGGGTTCTTTGGAAACCGAACTCGCAGGAGAAGCGGGGCATTTGGAAGAACCATAAACAAAACCAATCAATTTAACAGTACGTAAAACAGAGGTAACCTGAGTATGCCAGTGAGATCCATTAAGCTTGATGGTGATGCAGTAGATCAACGTAGGAAGCGTAATTGACATCATTAGTAACAAGCAGAAACAGATCCAAACACAAAAGAAAAATCAGATCGCACCAAACACACATCAAGTTTGCGAATGACAGTGGAAGATTGATATAATTTTTGTGTGTGGACTTGAGGCAGCAACAAAAAACCAAAAAATAACAGCTGCTGGCGATTGGATCAGGCGGCGCGTGACGGAGACGCGTTGGCATGTGGACGACGATCCGGTGGCATGTGGATGACGCGTGAGCAACGGCGTCCAAGGAACTCTGATTGGCGATCGATGGCAGCTGGACAGTTGCAGTGATTGGTGATGACGGCGGGTGGACACGACCAAGATCAGAGGTTTTGGGAAAAAAAGATTTGGAATTTTGAGGAAATTCAGAAAATATTTAGAGAGACCTGACTGACACCATGATAGAATTTAAAACCCACAAATAGTTGTGGTTGTGTATATTGATATAGTATAGTGATTACAAAAGGTATACAAGACCTAAACAAATATTGAACACGATATATACAAAACTAATCAGAATGTGTATTCTTTTCTTATACTGATTCTAAATCAATTATATCTCTATTACTAACAATAATCATGATGGATCCCTCCAACCCCGCCTATGACCGTTTGACTTTATAAAACAAAACAAAAAAATAATCGTTATGGATGTATTTGGTTTGTTTTTTGGAAAACGGGTTTTGTTTATTGAACGACAATAAGGATGAGGGGAGAGTTTTATCCAATAAAATGAGTAGGACTGACTAAATTGACACAGAGAGATTCTTGTACCGGTGAAGTGTGTTGGCTCGTGTCCAAGTTTTTAATAGTTAATTAGAATTATTAGTGCAATATTAGAAGTGCTCCCTCTAGTCCCTTTATAATGGCTTTAACTTTTTAGATGCACCTTTTTTGGGGAAAAATATTATTAAATCACATCATGTATTTTACAATCACACGCCCTAATACGTATATATATGTATTTAGTTTTAAATTTTAAAAAACAAAATTTATAAAAAAAACAAAATTAAAATTTTATATCATCTTCTCCCCTTTCACTACTCGCCGACCGCCACCACCTTGCTGTTGCCGCCAGCCATCGCCGCCATCGCCGCCATCACCTCAGCCATAACCTCAAATTCGCCGCCATCACCTCCCTGCTTGAAAATCCAGATCCCCCGCAGAACCTCATCGTCGCTGCTGCCGACAACCTCAAATTTGCCGCCACCACCTCCCCGCTTGAAAATCCAGATCCCCGTAGAACCATGTCGGTGTCGAACATCCTCGTCGTACCCAAAAAACCACCCGCCCCCCCCTAGACCCGCGAGCAATCAGCAAGCTACCGAAAACTCTCTCGACAGGTGGTCTCGACAATGGAAACGAGAGCTGGGGCAGTGGAACGAAATGAGAACGGGGGAGTGGAAGACGACATGAGAACATGGTGTTGGAAACGAAACGAGAATGGGGCGGTGGAAACGAAATGAGAATGGGAAATGAGAGCAGTTGTTCAGCGGGGGAATCGAGAACGGGGGCTTCGATTGGGGTGAGGGAAAACAAAACGTGAGCGGCGCAAGTGAGGGGAAACTAGAACGGAGCTTAGTGGGGGAAACGAGAACGACGGAGATCCGGCGAGCTCCAGCTCAGCGAACATCCACTAGAGAGCTCTAACCCTTCAAGACCCACCGGAAGTTCGTCATTAGGGATGCCGGTAAAACGAGCCACCAGTTAGCCCTGATTTTGGTCGTACATTCTAAGGTATATGGCCGGAAACATCGCTGGAAAAGCCCAAATATGGTCGATTACCGCCAGTCAATTGGCGGGGAAGCGGCATGAAAAAAGGCCAGAAAAATGGCGGTTAATTGATCGGAATTTTTGGATGATTTATTATCCAAAAATAATTTACTATTATATAATTAATTTTTAAATTATTTAAATTAAATTTCAAATACACATAGTATTCTATAAAGTATAAATACAGGGCAGGTACTAGTAAAATATAGGACGTAATATAGCAATTAAAAAATGGAATGATAGAGATTGTATTAAAAATATAAAAAGTAAAATATGTGGATAAAATAATTCAGGATTTATTAAAAGAGAAAAGAGTCAATATAAAAAAATTTATTTAAAAACGTGTCATTATTAAAGGAACAGAGGGTACTAAAGATAGAATTTTTCTGAAAAATACCTGCTCATCAATCCATAGTGCTGGGATGATGGGCCCTAACGACGAGGGATATCAACTTTTGTTCCAATGATTTTTCATGGAAAATATAGTTTTATAGGAAATTATTAGGTATTAACACTGTTTTTAAAGATATGATTTCCAACATGGAAGCTTGTGTACAAACGACCTGTGCGATCAGTACAAAGCCGATTAACAAGATCAACACGTCTGTCCTAAAGCTAGTGAAAGAATCTTAATTAATGGTTTGGTGCAGTTCTATTTATTTATAAGTAAAATTGTCTAATAGTTTATTAAAAAAATTATTGGTTTACTCTATATTAGATTTTCAATAAAAATTGTACCGGTAAGAATGATGTTAATAGAGATCTTCTACAATTACAATTGTATAGTTGCAACACCAATTGATTCAAACCACTATTTGTATTTTCCAAGTCGTAGACATTTTTGAAAAACACAAATCGATGCATCAAAATAAATGAAATACCTAATATAAAAACACAAATAAAGCTACAAACACAATATATGTACAATTATATCAAGAACAATATATCGTCATGAACAACTACATTGAGTTATCATCATGAACTTAGCAATCTAATAGATCAGGTCGAAAAACAGACTAAAGTATGTAGACATTTAATATTTATTCAACAACATAAGTATTCAAAGAACAGCAATTAAAAATTAATGGATGTTGTCCATGCCCGGGAAAGACTAGGAAAAAATATAATTTTTTAAGAGAGAGAGGGAGGAAGGGGTTGAAGGTGTGAGGGATTTTTCATGTCTGAGTTTTGATTAGTTAATTAGGGAAATATTATTAAAACTCCTTACATTCTATTAATATTGATACTTTATATGTCCATCTATATGTGTTTTATTTCAATATTTATTAATAAAGTTGATGCAATTTGCACTGAAAATATTTATAGATATACAAATGTGAAAATTATCATATGACATATTGTTAGATTCATCGTAACTTGTATTTTTAGAATATATATTTAATTTTTTATACATAATTTAAGATATTCAAATTATAAAATCATATGTGAATAGTGAAAAAAGATGTGAGACACTCATAGAGGAATGGAGGGGTACTTTTTTTATATAAAATAATTGTACATGTATCTTTTCTGCAAGATTTTTTTAAAATTTTATTCACTTATTCTCTTTTTCTTTTATTTTTAAACTCAATTTTATTCACTATTAAGAATTTTATGCACTCATTCCTAACATGATAAGGCAGTAAAACTAACTAAGTGTACTCCCTCCGTTCATCTAACATTGACACACTTACCATTTTTAGATTTTCATTTTATTGTGACACTCTTTACCTTTTTACCAAATAAGACAAACTTTAGATGAATGTCATCCACTTATTTTACTTTACCCACACTCACTTTAATCTCTACCTCTCATTTAGCATCTTGTAAATCTTTACGTCAAAAGTAAACGTGTCACAATAACTTGAACAGAAGGAGTAGTATTTTCTCTGTTTAATGATTTTCCTTTTGACTTTTTCAAAGTAAAAAAAACAAATTAAAGCTGCACGTTTTTATATTCTTACAAAAATCATAAAAGAACATTTAAAAGAAGCAGAGGGAATAATTAAGGTTCCCTGGCTTCAACCTTTTTCTTTTTTGTTATCGCATCCAAAACCCAACCAAAGAAGTATATTGGGCTTAAAGTGGTTTCAAAATGGTCAGTTCAAATTGACTGGCATAAGCTAATGGAATAACTAATTGGGCTTTCAGCCTTTAAAGGCGGGAAATGCTATATACTTGCGTGGTTTCAACTATTACTATTTTTATTTATATGTAATTTTTTTAAAGACTAATAATTTAAAAATATATTATAATGATAAATTTAATAGTCGAAATTGGATTAGTTTGACTTTCGAAAGTCAAATTATGTCAATTTATTTTGTACGGGGGAGGTATCGACCACATTTGAATTTGTTTTAGTAGTCAGAGCACTACACTCGATCAAACACAACTCAGGATCAAATCCTTTCAAAAGATGTAATAAAGAATGATTTTTCAGACTCATATACACCATGCTGGTTACAAATTAAAATGGTCTTCGAGACTTATATACTCGATGTTGGCTGAATTGAAGAAAAAAAATCTTCAAACTTTTTTTACATCATGTTGGTGTGGATCTTATGAGAGTAGCTCACCTCACATTGGGGTGAGTTATGTGGGATCCTTACCTATCATCTCATTTTGTGTGAGACAAGCGAAAATTATGAATAAAAAGAATGAGTATTTGATTAAAAAATATTGGTAGGAGTTAACCCCGTATCACACTTTATATAATATTTTTGTAAGGGTTCATTTTAGGGCGAACGACTTTTGTGGCCCATGGACTATCTTCATTATTCATCGCTCACCTTTCTCCTCTCTTTTTTAAAAACTCTTTTGGCCCCTCAATTTATGAAACTGTTGGTTTGTGGCCCTTCCGTCAGATCAAAAGCGTTAACTCTGTTTCTTCCTCCGTTAATTGAGGGCAAAAATGACTTTTAATTTTTTTAAAAAAATTTACAAATCTTGTTCCCTGTGTATCTTTTTAATTACAGCCTCACCCTGTCGTTTAATAATTGAAACCCGGCCCCTCCACTCCGCCCCTCCCCCCCATCTTTTAACAATTGAAACCCAGCCCTAATATTTTTCTTAGAGCCAAGTGCATATATAACCCTACATAATTGACGAAAGTGCAGATATAACTCGCGATAATTGAAAGTGAAAATATAACCCTACATAATGAGATAAAGTGCAAATATAACCTTTTCAGGCAATTGGATGCCAGATTTTGGTGAAAAGTCAAATTTACCCTTGGCCTTAAAACAAACCAAAAATATTTTCATTTTCCTGGTCATCTTCCATGCACCGCGTCGCCCGTAATTCCAGTTCTGCCGTGTTGTCGCCCGTCGCTTCGATTCACCGAGCTTTGCTTGGGTTCTGTCGCTAGGGTTTCGCTCGAGCTTCACCGCTTTGATTCACCTGCAAGATTCGTGCGATTCACCCGTCGCTAGAGTTGAGCTCGAGCTCCGCCGCGTCGAGCGTCGAGCTCCGCCGCGTCGAGCGTCGAGCTCCGCCGCGTCGAGCGTCGAGCTCCGCTTGGGTTTTGATTCACCGAGCTTCGCCGCATCCCACCACGTCGAGCTTCGATTGGGTTTGGATTCGCCGAGCTCAGCCGCGTCGAGCTCCGCTTGGGTTTGGATTCGCCGTGCTCTGCTTAGGTTCCGTCGATTAGATATGGCGGCAGAGGCGATGACGGAATGGATAACCGGTGAGAATCTTGAATCTATTGCTGTATGATTCGTCGGCGAGCTGTGTTTTGCAGGTGGTGAGCTGCAAGCGGTGTTTCGTGTGGGACCCATTGTCAGCAAATAGGTGAGGGTAATATGGCCTTTACTGGCCGGTCAACTATCGGAAAAGGCGAGTCAACGCTGGAAAAGGCATCACAGGGTTATATTTGCACTTTCATTCAATAGTCAGGGTTATATTTGCACTAAAATTTATCTCAGGGTTATATCTGCATTTTCTCAATTGCACTTCCGACTCACCTCTGCCTTCCACCGCTCTCGCACCGCTTCCCCACCCCTCGCTTCTTCTTCTTCTCCGACCCACCTCAGCCTTCCGTCACCCCTCAACGCATGGTTTAGGCTAATCTAGAGGGATGTCACAATAATGGTCACTCTGGGAAATGGAGAGACTCTGAATGTTCTGGATGGACTCACTGGTTATGCTGAGCCCGGAAACTTCACCAACCTCATGGCCCTTTCTGGCTCTGGAAAATCCAACCTTCTGGATGCTCTCTCCGGCAGACCCGCTGTCAATACCTTTTTCTCCCGGCACCATCCTCCTCAACGGTCGCAGGGCTAACCACTCATTTGGGATGGCGGTCAATTCCTTCTTTTTCCACTCATGATTATTGTAATTGATTTCGTATTATGTACTGATTTGGAATTGAAATTGGGATCAGGGTTGACGCTGAAGTGGCGGGAGACGACGGAGAGAAAGAGCGGATTGCTATTGCCCCTCAACGTAGAAAGGGGAGTGGATTAAAATGGAAAAGAGAAAAGAAAAGAGGGAAAAAAGAGAGAAAAAGGAGAAAAGAAAACATGTGAAATTACTATTTACCCTAAAAATTGACGTTTTGACTAACACTTGACGCTTTGACCAAATGGAAGGATCACGACTAAGCAGTTTTGGTAGTTGAGGGATCGAAAGTGTTCAAGATAAAATAAGGGATCAAAGGTGAACAATGGAAGGAGTTCAAAGGTTTCCCAAGTCGTTCGCCCTTCATTTTATTTTCAACTCAGGGCATTTATGACTTTTTATAGATTATATTACAACATCCCTTTGGCAAAAGGATGTGGTTTACTTTATCTATGTTAAAAAAAAAATCTTGACTATGATATGATATTTTATCATTACATTATCTTCTTAAATTTCAATTATTATACTAGATTAATAAAAACATTCAGTTACATGTTTATTTTTCATATAAGCATAAAAGTTAAGGCAAACTCTTGGGAA
>JAULKK010000006.1:5828378-5840924 GCA_032355705.1 Rubia peregrina
CATAGCCAATTTAAAAGTGTAAACACTGGCAAATTTAAAATATGTTTATTATTGTGATATGCTTTGTATGTAAATTACCACATCTTAGTAGCATATGCATGCGTGAACTAAACTATTTCAATTTAGTACGTGTGAATGTTAGTAAATCTAAAATAACATTTCCCTTTCTTTGGATATTGAAGTTGGTGAAGACATCGATGAAGTCTTAGAAGTGCGTGGGAGTAAAGACATGAAGAAGACATGCTCTAAATTAGTGACATGGACTGCAGAAGATGATAACACTCTAGTCGGCGTTTGGTTCTCGCATTCCACCGATGTTCTAATCGGTACTGGTCAGAACAGGGGTGTTTTTTGGGCTAAAATTGTGGATGAGGTGAATGAATATTGTAAATGATGCACGAGGACAGCGAAGTTGTGCAAGGCAAGGTGGCTGAAAATTTCCCACGACATTGCCAAGTACATGGGATGTGAAGCAAACCCATATGCCATTTCAATCAACGAGGCAGTGTCGCTAGTGAATATGACGTTCAGGCTATGGAACAAAAGTTGTTCACGGATGAAGGTAACCAACCATTCACATTCTCTCATTGCAATAAAGTGTGCAATAGGCACCCTAAATTTATGGCACAGTATGTCCCGGACGATGTATTCTCACCATGAGCGTCAACAACGCCCTTAACTAACGATGAATGTGGTACACCTCAATATCCACTGAGGCCCATCGGGGTTAAAGCTGTTAAATTAATGCAAAAGCAAAATCAAATGTCAAGGTAAGGACCTAGGAAGATATGAACTCTATCGGATCGCAACAATCATAGGCAGTTGAGTTTCTTGGCAAGAGCAACGACCTTCAAGAGAGGCTAATAATTCTTTAACAACAAAAATTGGACTGGACCGTGAAAGAGCAGGAGATCAAACTACAACAACAGAAAAATGATCGAGTGGAGCGGAAGTCTGATAATGATTACAGCGTTCTACAGGTTTTGCTGGCAAAGGATGTGTTGTGCCCATAAGATGAAGAGTTGAGATCCCGACTACTGAAGTTAATTTATAGAAATTAAAGTCTTTAATTTGATTAGATTGTAACGGTTGGTCAGACTAGACCATGCCTTGAATATATGTCTTGGTAACAATTGGTCAGACTAGATCAATATCAATATCTATGTTTAGATTGTAGCCACACGCGTTGTCAGATTTTATTAATTAAAATATTATGATGTACATTTCGTATTTAAATATTTTTTAAGTACAAAATTAAATCTGGATGTTAGAAACAAATAAAAAAAGACAATACAATTAAAAAAAGTGTATAACATTAATTTCAAAACAAGAATAAAATACTAAAATTAAAACGTAAAATAAAAAATAAAAAAATTATAACATTAAAGTGTATTATTAAATTTTACATTTCAATTTATTTTCAGTAAACTAATGTATTTAAATTAATTATTAAAGGTATAATTAATGAGTAGGATAGAGAGAATCAAGTGGGGTCCATGGAGTGGTTTGGGAGTGGTTTTTACCATTGTGGAGAAAAAAGTGGTGTGTTTTAGTTGTGGTTTGATTGCTGAGGTGGAGGAGAGAGATTGATTATTTAATTAAATGAAACGATTTGAGTGGTTTGGGAGTGGTTCTCCCGCTGTACATGCTCTAAATCTGTCATTTCCTCTTGAAAGGTAGGTGGCACCCGTCTGAAGACCGGAGCGAACCAAATCATTAGTTTAATCTCATTCTCCGATTCTCGTATGTTCAGAAAAATTCCAGTTCTTATATTGTTATAATATAATACTTTCATAGCTTTCTCCGCTCAATCTCTCCCTCGCGTGGTAATTCTGTTCCATATCTGATATCTCCACGGATTTCCCGCAAATTTTCTGAATTACTAGCAGCACTCTTGGTTCATCAAGCATGTCAGGTACTTACTAATCTCACACCACTTCAATTTATAGTTCCTTTTGATTGTTGCTTGCAAAGATTAGTATGTTATCCGATTGAATTGTTTTTTGCTTAAAAGCTAATGAAATGAATAGTTTTAGTTTCAGTATACTATGGCACGGTTTGTAGTTTGATTGCATATGATGTGCTTTCTTTTCGTTTGTAATTTGCATTGT
This sequence comes from Rubia peregrina, assembly GCA_032355705.1. Classification (NCBI taxonomy): domain Eukaryota; kingdom Viridiplantae; phylum Streptophyta; class Magnoliopsida; order Gentianales; family Rubiaceae; genus Rubia; species Rubia peregrina. The sequence goes on from JAULKK010000006.1 coordinate 5,830,490, forward strand.
TTGGTGTTTTTCTCGTTGGAATTGGGATGTTCTCAACCGTTTGTTCTTGTTCGTTTTATGGGTGTTGTTATATTAGTTTCTGTGGATGCTTTCTTGTATTCTTTGCTTGTTTATTTCTGCTGCTCTTAGGTTCCATTGAGTCTCTTCAAAAAGAAGGAAAAGAAAAAGGTTTCATTGAGTCTCGAATAATGGCTAATCTAGCTGTGCTCTGTAGTTTGTAAAAGAAGGGATGCATGGAGGCTGTGTGGCCGGAAGCAATTGTGTTGTATAAGTCTAGGTTGCTCAGTGTTGTAAGTTAATATGATCCAGGGTAAACTCGAGCATTTCCACTCTAGTGAGATAACCCTCATTCGCTGGGATGTTAAAGCGTTTCTTTCTAGCTCAATTCTCATGGATAAGTAAATAATATATCAAATATCGTATAAGAATGGGTGGAGGTGATTAGGCTTTGGTGACAATTCTTGATCTCAAAGAGACATAGTAATTTAAACTTGTCCATTTTCATCGTAAGGTCTAATAGTAATCCGAATTTCTTAATTTTCATGCAGCACTATCAGGGAAGATTGTCCAACATGTTCTGGTAGCAAAAGGCTGCCAGCAGAATAGGCATTTCAGCACCCAATATCGACCATACTGTTGTAACTTTAATAGCCGCAACTTGCCTCCATATGTAGGAGGCAATTTGGCATGGAGTGGGATCTCCGCCAATAAGTTGCGTGGATTTCCAAAATTTAGTCGAGGAATTGTTTACTGCAACGGTCTGTTCTAGACTCTTGATTACTCAGGTCAATATCAGATTCATTTGTGCACATAAGAGAACCTTCAAATACTTAAACCATCTAAGATAATTATCCTGGACTCATAACCATTGCTTTCGGTGCTAATTTTGGGCCTTGCTTCCCCCTGAATGTGCTGATGCATATTAAGCTTAATTAGTTTTATTAGTCTAAGGTAAAATTTGATCTTATTAGTATATTTACAAATTAATGAGCTTTCTTGCAGCTGCACCGGCTACTACCTCTGTTTCATCTTTTGAGAAAACTGATTTTCTCAAGCTTCAGAATGGGAGGTATTTTTACAAGTTCCTTTGTCCTTTTCATTAAGTTTTTCTGTTGTATTCATTATTATAGAACAGATATACCAGTGCATAAAAGATTCTATATTCATATACGGAAATTTCTTGGGTTTAAGTATTCGTATTTCTCTGTCTATTTACACAGTGATATTCGAGGTGTGGCTGTAGCTGGCATTGAGGGTGAACCTGTTACACTCACTGAACCAGTCACAGAAGCAATAGCTGCTGCTTTCTGTGCATGGTTACAGGAAAGAAAGAAGCCTAATGCTTCTAGACGATTGAGGGTATCCATCGGTCATGATTCGCGGGTATCTGCAAAGAAGTTACAGGTATAATTCTAGAAGAATTTGTGTTCGTTTAACTGTGAAAAGGCTCCATTTTCATCCTCTATCACTACAGTTGTTGTTTAGGATTTGGTATGTAAGCTTTTTATGTTGACGAATTATATGTCCATTGAAATCCAAGTGTAAATGGTAACAAACAGCTGCAAAATAATTTTAGCATTGCTGATTGGAAATTTTATTTACTGTGCTAAACTTCTGAGTACTTAATTCCAGGATGCAGTTTCTCGAGGAATTGCTCGTGCTGGTCTTGATGTCATTCAATATGGGTGGGTGATACCTATTTCTTGTTTTAATTATCTTAGATTCAGATACAGAATTTCATTTTCCTGTAGGTTTGAACTTGGTAATGTGCAGTCATGAAATATCAAGTCACGGCTTGGCTATTCCAAAATTTGTCCTTTTTTCTCTTCTATTGTGTTACTGACATAAAATGTTTTACGAGCTGATATTGCAAAAACACAATATTCGTGATTCAATAAATGGATTTGTATTCCTTAATACAACATGGATATGGATACCTAAAAGTAATCAGGTCTGCAGGATTTCAAGTCCTCCATGATGGGAAGGCTTGATTCCTGTTCCTTAAGGAAGTGAACTTGCCTGAGGGTTGGGTGATTTGAGAGCCTTTGCCTAGAATGTGAAGAGCAATATTTTTTATTACTGAATAACATTGGACTTATACCAATGAATGGAAAATACATATTGGTATTTGACAAGAAAATTAATTTTCATTTAAAACACACATAGTTGGCTTTTAGTAAGCTGGATTTAAGACTCAGTTTCCTGATGATTAACATTTACTTTTTAGACTGGCATCCACGCCGGCGATGTTCAATTCCACACTCACTGAAAATGAGGATTTTCTTTGTCCAGCAGATGGTGCAATAATGATAACTGGTAAATGCGTTTTCCTGATTGACTTTTAGCATTGGGTCTTATTATCTGATGTAGCATGCTCAGATGGAGTTATTCACTGTGAATTTGACTGCATGCAGCAAGCCATCTCCCATACAATCGCAATGGGTTTAAGTTTTTTACTGATGCTGGAGGGCTTGGGAAGCCTGATATAAGAAACATACTGGAGCTTGCTGCGAATGTATACAAAACTATTACTGATGAAGACTTGAAAGAAGCAAAAAGAAAAGTTTCTCAGTCAGTAAAAAACGTGGAATACATGAACATATATACATCTAACCTTGTACAAGCTGTTCGTAAAGCTGCTGGAAATATTGGTAAGTTTTTTGTTTATTTGGACTTAGCAGATCAGTGTAATAAAGTCTACTTTCAAACGGATAGGGAGTAGCAAGTTGATTAATTTCACCTGTCTTGCTGTTGTTGCAAATAGGCAAACTAGGGGGTTTTTTCTATTGAATCCCAACAGTAGTAGTATTCATTTTCTAGATTCTTCTCCAGATTTTTACGAAGTTGAGAGTTAGAACTATGATCTTTCTCGTATTTTAGGTCAAATCACGCTTCTTTATGTTGTCATTATGCTCTCAGAAAAGCCACTGGAGGGGTTCCACATAGTTGTTGATGCAGGAAATGGAGCAGGAGGTTTCTTTGCAGTTAAGTATCCTTATAGCTGTATGCGCATTCCTCCTACCTTCTCATTGTACTAATAACAGCATGGGAATTCATGAAGTGAATGATATAGTGATAACACAATTCTGAAAGATTGAGATCTTTGATATTTGAAGAATAAATTTCACATTCCACTTGATCAGAAAAGAGTTGATAACTTGATGTAATGGCAAACAAGCCTTGCCTGGTGGGTTCACTCCATTCGTACTTAATCTTATGCCACTAATTTCTTGAGTTGACTTTATTAGCTGAAGGCATCATTTCTTGGTCTTTCTGTTTAAAGGATTTGGCTCCTGAAGCTTTGCAAATATGAGATAAACGTGTAGGTTTTCTACTATTAATTTGACATTGCATTATTTGATCGTTTTTCAGGGAAAGGTACTCGAGCCTCTGGGAGCAATTACTTCTGGCAGTCAGTTCCTAGAGCCAGATGGTAGTATTTTTATTCAAATTCTCATAGATTACATGTTATATTTTTTTGCTTATTGTTGGATTCTACTTTCAGGTATGTTCCCTAACCATATTCCTAATCTGGAGGATAAGGTAGCAATGCAAGCAATTACTAAAGTTGTCCTTGATAATAAAGCTGATTTGGGCATCATATTTGACACTGATGTTGATAGGTTTTGTTATTTACTGTAAAGATCTGCAGGTATGCTTAGATGTCTTACAATAGGTTTTGTTATTTTATTATGTTATTGAAACTATGTTATATAGTATTCAAATCCATCATATAGCTATTACTCCATATCCTTTCTTAAGTATAGTTTCAACATTTTCCTCAACCATGACATATATTCAGCTTCTATACTCCCTTTTAGCTCCTCTTCATTACCCTTGAAAATTCTCTGGTTTCTCTCTTCCCAGATGTGGTATAGCTCCGTGATCCATTCCCCCAATCTATTCCACCCTCTCCTCATTTGCAAAACCTTCATTTTCTTCCTCATTCCCTTAATCCTGCACAGAATGGTATCCTGTTTCTCCTGGACACTCCGCAGATGCTTGCACAGAGAGGTTTGTTTCCAAATTGATGAATCCCTAAATCCCATTCCTCTAAGCCTTTTATTCCTGCACATTGCATCCCATGAAGCTGGTGCAAAATATCTCTCATTTTGTTTCTTGTTCCAGAGGAAATTCCTGTGCTTCTTTGTGATTTATTCATGCATATTCTCAAGAATTTTGAATACATGCAATATTCAGTAAAAATTAAGTAGTTGTAATAAAGACATATTTATAAAGAGTTGGCTCTCCTAAAAAACATGTTTTTTATGATAGTTCTATTCTGACCCTATCTTTTTAGAGAAATGCTAATTTAACCATGTATTTGTTACTAAAGTGCTGATCTAACCGTATCTTATTAATAAAAGTACTCATCTAATCCGGCCACCATTAGCTGGCGACAACGGTCTGAAGTTGACCACCGTTGACCGTCATTGACCAACGTCGTCAGGCATTGACCGGTGGCAAAGTCTAGGGGTATAATGGTCATTAAATTTTTTAGTTTTAAACCTAGGGATATTTTTGTCTTTTATGTTAGGTCCATGCCTGAATTCCTTTAGTCAACGCCGTAATAGTGCAATTTGGATATATCTGCACATTTCTCCAAAACATAGGGTTAGATTTACACTTTCAAATTTTAAAGGGTTATTTCTGCGCTTTCACAATTTAATAGATTTATTTTTGCATTTTTCCCAATTTATAAATATGCTTGAGCCACATAAAAAATATGTTCATTCAATTATTATGTCATACTGAAGTTATAATTATGATGGTTTTATTGGAGATGAAAATCCAAAAAAATCGCTTTAATTTACTATATTTACATCATATTAAGGCTCCAATTAAAACATGTCATATGAAATAAAAGACCCCCAAAACCGATTATTGGATTTGAGATGTTCTTGATTAAATTGATGATTGTCATTTAGTCACCAACATAATCTTGTAATCTCAAAAGTTGAAACTAGTACATTAGAAAGTATAGTCGATTCCACGAGAACTGAGCAATTACTAAAACTAATACCTACTAATAAAGAATTTTGGTGTACCCACACGCCTTTATTTCAATAAATTTTTTTAGAGGAGGTCTCTTGACATGTGGTCTTTACTTAATTTTTGGACAATCCGCTGTATTTTTTCACTTATAAATTGCATTTGTTACATTCCATCCGTCTCAAGATTACTGGCCTATTTACTTTTTTAAATTCAAACTTGGTTAATTTTGACGCTAAAATAAATTAATATATGCATAATACAAATATCATGTGAGATATTATTAGATTTATTTTAAAATCTATTTTCTAAATATCAATTTTTTATGCAAAAATGTTATATGTATCTAGAGATATTGACGATCAAACATGATCATTGAAGACAATATAAATTATTTTTAAAGTTAAATATTGTACAATTTATATATTTTTTAAATATATTTTCACACTCAAACACACTTATTACATATTTTTCAAAAAAAAAACCTTATTATGTGTTTTAAATTACAAATTACAAAATATAAATTTAAAAAATACAATTTTCAATTTAAAAAGTAAAGTAAAATATCCATAACTTATGGAAAGATCACATTTTCTGAGACTTTCTCATTGTTTATTTTTTAAAATAAATAAATAATCATTCACAAGTACTGGGAAAAACTTCCATAAGTGGAATTAACATCCAACTCAACAAGCTCTAGTAATAACTAATCTATTGCAAGAATATTTAAATTAAATGTCAACCGGATTGATCATCTCTATTAAAGATAAGATATCAAATAAAACAATACCATCGCCCTCGTGGATATTAACCCACTTCCCGCAAAAATCATGACCACTTGGTAGAGAAGAGCATATCACACATCAATCACTTCGCCAAACATGAATATTCAAGAACTGCAACACCACTTGATTCACGATCTATGTTGTTCAAACTTTAAACATGTTGAAAAACACAGATCTAAAGCTTCCAAATTAATGAAAAATACAGGAACACAAATAAAAATACAAAAACATGATAGGTACAACCAAATCAAAAACAATATATCAACATGAACAACTAAATCAGGTGATTATCTTGAATACATCACAACTAAATCGCCCATTTCCTCAAACTCGGACATAGGAGTACAATTTCTCGTACCAGGAGAGGCACAAACAATGATTTTTTCTTTGATTAAAAGTTGCGTGAATATTGTATACTTTGTTTCACTAGGAGTGACACACTAACTTTAGATTCTTAGATTAATGGAAATAAAATGAGCGGTTGAAATTGAATGTGAAAAATAAAAAGTAGAATGAGTGGATGAGATTGAAGTAATCTTACTAAAAATGGAAAGTGTGTCATTTAAAAAAATCTCAATAAGGTAAGTGTGTCACTCTTAGTAAAACAGAGGGAGTACTATTACCTTCAATACTATGAATTTGACACACTTTCTTTTTAATTGTTTTAAAGATTTGAAATAATTATTTTTGCAAGATTCTTTCAATTTCATCAATTTTTTCCTCTTTGAATTGAATTGCATCTACTAATTTCATTCATCTAAATCCAAATACCTAAAATTATAGTATTAGACCCATAAATATAAAAATATATAATTAATCTAATCGTAAGAATATTATTCTCTCTTTGAATAAATATTAATGAGATAAATACATTTATAACCATAACTTTGAACAGAAAGTGTCAATATAACCCTGCAATATCAGAAAGTGTCAATTTAACCCTAACTAATTATTGTATGTGTCAATCTAACCCTAACTTTCAAAACATTTGTGTTGATATAGCCAAACTCCCTAATTCCGGCGCTGACCCATGAAATTCCAGCAATGACAAAAAATGGAATGAAGGAAATACCCTCTTGTCCAAAGGAGAAAATCTGATAACAGAAAATCCACTGCCGGAAAAGCCACCTTGCCACCCCATCACCGCTCTCCTCCTCCATCTCCTTGCTCGCCACCAGCGCCGCTCAGCCCTGCCATCGGAAACCAATCCCACAGCCACCCAGCACCCCAGCACCGCACAAACCTAACGCCGAAAAACCTACCCCACAGCCACCCTAGCACCGCTCTCCGCCTAGCCTCACCAACCTAGCCCCGCCGCCACTCCAAATCCCTCTCAACTTGAACCCTAGTTGCCGCCCTAGCGCCGCTCAATTTGAACCTACCTCCGCCCTAGCCCCTTCTCCGTAGCGCCGTGCAACTTGAACCCGCCTCTGCCCAATCCCCGCCTACGCCCTAGCGCCCCTCAATCTGAACCCGCCTCCACCCTAGTCCTGCCACCGCAGCTCGACCTGAACCCTCTCAACCTAAAGCCACCTCTGCCCTAGACCCATCGCCACCGCTCCAAATCTCTCTTAACCCAGACAAACACCCTGCCACGCCACCGGAAACCCTAGCCCCCACCCCCTAAACCCCACTCGCCACCCGTCGCTCGTGCCCCCGCCATTGATGGAAACCCTAGTCGCTCGCCCCCCGCCGCTCCGCCTCCCGCCACTTCACAGCCACTCCGTCGCCCTCGAGGAAGAAAGGAAACAAAGAGCAATGACGAAAAATGAAATGGAGGAAGAAAAAGACAATGGCGAAAAACAGACAAGGGCATGGCTATTTTCTGGAAAAAAATAGAAATTTATTTTTTCTTTTTTGACAAGGGCAAAATAGTCTTTCAATAAAATCCGGCCACCAAATGGTTGACTAAAAAGTCAGCAGATTCAAGGGTTATTTTGACACTTTCTTATATTGCAGGATTATATTGACTTTTTCAGTCTAAAATTGAGATTATTTTAATATTTAATTCTATATTAATTGTATGATATCAACATCAACAATAAATTAGAGGCGGCAAATACAGCCATCTAAGTAAAGAAAAAAAAATCTGATTTTTTTCCGGAGTAGACTAGTAGTAGTAGTAAATAATTTATAAATCGTGTGTCTTCTTTAAAACCACTAATTAATAATGTTTAAGTTTTTTTGGAAACATTACGTACAAACAACCAAATTACATATTAACATCTCAATCTAGGAACTAATTATAAAATACCACTATTGAATCTGTTGAAGCTCATTGGAACCTGAAACTCCATCCATTTGAATAGATATGGATACCCTCCTGAGAACACTCAAACACTGCACCATCAACGAACCGACGCCACCGAAATCAGAATCACCACGATCTCACCATCACTGACTATATGTAGGTTGAAAAACCACAGCGGGGATCACCGGCACGGTCCCATGACGTTGAGTAATCCACATCAAGAAATTGTTTTGATATTCACAACTCTTGATGGTGATGTGTTTTGAACCCTGAATCTCTCAGTGATAGAGAGTGTGACTTACCACTAAACCAGACCCAATTCACAATATTTTAGTTTTTCATAATCAGCCACTTTTGAATTTTCTAAATCGGGCAGCTGCAGCTGAATGGACGTCTAGGATGATGATCCGCATGAAGTATTGGTATAGAAAGCATCATTTCCAAGAAAATGTATGATGCATTTTCAGTTGGAGTAGCAAATGGCTGATTTGATCCATATTCTAATTAAGACAAACTTCTAAACCAACTAATAAAGTTACCAAATTAACCAACACGTCAAACATTTTTAATAAGCCAAGCAAGTGCCATTCGCATTAATCAAATATCCCTCAAGAAATGTGGTTTGGTTGGAAGCAAACGCAATTGCATCTCTAACTTATAATCCCTCAAACACAACTTTATTAATGTAACATGAGCACTACATAAAAGTGTAACAGAAATTCGGAGACCAATGAAAAATTCTTTAGAAAATCTTCCAATAAATAGTCAAATAGCAGTTAAATGTTGAATATAAGACATTTTATTTGAAAATAATCATTCATGGGTGATGGAAAAACACCCTACAATGATCACAGTTAGTGGAATTGAAATCTCACTCAACTGGCAATAACTAATCTATTGCAAGACGTCTAAATTTCGTATCAACTAAATTGATCGTCTATACTATTATAGAATAAAATTCAATAAAAATTGTTACATCGTCATTGGCATATATATTAACTCGCTATCCCGCAAAAATCGTGACGGCAGAGAGGAGCGTATCTATGATCAATCACTTCGCCAAACAAGGATCTTCAAGAACTACCACACCACTTTATCCAAATCACGATCGATGTTGTCCAAAATTTAATATACACCTTGAAAAACATAAATTTGATGTATCCAAATTAATAAAAATCCTATATGAAACGGAAAAAAGAAGAAAAAAGTGGAAACATGATATGTACGATCATATCGAGAACAAAATATCAATGTGAATAACTAAACTGAGTAATTATAAAAAACACAACAATTAATCTAATTTATCAGATAAAAAAATAATACTATTGTAACGAGATAAATCCATAATTATTCAATAGCATAAATATTCAATGAATATACAAATTGAAAGGGAACTGTCTACCCATTCCCATGGTAAGAAAACAGAGATAAAGAAAAGTAAAGAAAATTTTGGATTTGATAGAAAGGAGGGGGGAGGTACAACGCTGGGTGAGAAGTAAATTATAAGACACTCGTTACAAGTAATTGCATATTGTTAAGATCTTTATTGCATAATCCTCGTATTTATGAAATAATGAATTCCAATTTTGCCACAAACCGACCAATACAACATGTATCCAGAAATTAAATTGAATTATAAAATCTAATCAAATTGAATAATAGTAAATATACACGCAGATTAAATTTAATTAGTTTAAATTAAACCAAAATATAATTAAACTAAAAGTAATAGCAGCTAACTTTTTCTTTCGCACTACCAACATATTTTCCTTTTCTTTTACGAGTATCTCCATCGGTTATAAGTTATAGTTTGACATGTAAACCTATTTGTTATAGGTACTGAGCATGTTGGAACACCCTCTTCTACATCCAGTCCGTATGTTCCAACACAGAAGATACCTGAACCAATCTCAAGGAGAATCCGATCCATTCCTAGGGTGAATTATCGTGAACTTGTAGGTTTACAATGTTTTATCTCCCTTATTGAGCCAAAGAATCACAAGGAGGCATTACTAGATGAATATTGGATCGCTGCAATGCAAGAAGAACTCGAATAATTGGAACGCAATGATGTGTGGTATCTTACTCCGCGTCCGAAAGGTGTAAATGTGATTGGTACTAAATGGATTTTCAAGAACAACTCAGATACTGATGGAAAAATCACTCGCAATAAGGCTCGATTGGTGGCACAAGGTTATACTCAAGTTGAAGTTGTCGATTTTGATGAGACTTTTGCACCAGTTGCCAGGTTAGAATCCATTCATATCTTGCTTGCTATTGCATGTACCATGAACTTTACTTTATACCAAATGGATGTCAAAAGTGCTTTCCTGAATGGGGTGGTAAATGAGGAGGTTTATGTTGAGCAACCTAAGGGTTTTGAAGATCCTCATTATCCACATCATGT
>JAULKK010000006.1:5841024-5854686 GCA_032355705.1 Rubia peregrina
GTGTAGGTTTTCTACTATTAATTTGACATTGCATTATTTGATCGTTTTTCAGGGAAAGGTACTCGAGCCTCTGGGAGAAATTACTTCTGGAAGTCAATTCCTAGAGCCAGATGGTGGTATTTTTATTCAAATTCTCATAGATTACATGTTATATTTTTTTTTGCTTATTGTTGGATTCTACTTTCAGGTATGTTCCCTAACCATATTCCTAATCTGAAGGATAAGGCAGCAATGCAAGCAATTACTAAAGTTGTCCTTGATAATAAAGCTGATTTGGGCATCATATTTGACACTGATGTTGACAGGTTTTGTTATTTACTGTAAAAATCTGCAGGCATGATATTGTTTCCATCATCTAATTACCGAACGCTTTTGACAGATCTGCTGCTGTAGATTCCTCTGGTCGTGAGCTTAATAGAAACCGCCTGATTGCTTTGATGTCTGCAATTGTCTTGGAGGAGGTAAATTTGTTTTAATGTTTGCAGAACAATTACATTTCTATCATACTGATTACTGAGTTGGTTCCTTTCCTTGTCTTTGCATGTTAGCACCCTGGAACAACTATTGTGACTGACAGTGTGACTTCAGATGGGTTGACCACATTTATTGAAGAGAAATTGGGTGAGTTAAGTTATAAATTTCCTATGATTTCTTCTCAAAATGAAGGTGTGCTCATTTGGTTTTTGCTCAGGAGGAAAGCACCACCGGTTCAAAAGAGGTTACAAAAATGTCATTGATGAAGCTATTCGCCTGGTATGATGAGATTTTGAATTTTTGAGACATATATGACATTTCCAGTTTTCAAAAGGCCCTGCAGTTTTTGCAAATTCTTGAGCATGTTGACTGTTCTGAGGCTTAGAAGCAGGGCTTTGTTTATAACACGCTTCATTTTGACCCTAATGATGAAAATACCTATATAACTCTGTTATAGATTTAGACAGAATCCTCTATGTTTATTTTCATCTCTCATCACTATCATCTTCAGAAACATATGAGATCCATGTAGTTGAAGGTTGTATGCTATACTGATAGTAAAGCTTGTGAATATTTCGAGAGGGGGAGGGGGAGAGGCTAGATTGTTGTTTTTTAAGTAGCTCTGAAATATTAGCTTTACAGACTGTCTTCTTGTCATCCATTTTCATTCTATTTTCCTTTGTAATTATTATTTAATCTCCATATTCTGCTTCCAATTTTTTTTACAGAATTCTGTTGGTGAGGAGTCACATTTAGCTATTGAAACTAGTGGCCATGGAGCTCTGAAGGAGAATCACTGGCTCGATGATGGTGCATACCTCATGGTAATTTGTAACATAAACAAGTTGTAGAATTTCGATTGTATTGTCCAAATATGCATAAATTTGTATGCTTCCATGAAAAATATGGGTCACAGGAATAGATTTACTTCATTGTGTAGTTTGTTATTAGAATTTGTAACCAAACACTTCTCCTTGTTAAGTTACTTTCCTGATGCACGTGTATTCTCATAATTTTCTTACGTGAAGGTTAAGCTTTTGAACAAGCTTGCATCAGCTAAATCTTCTGGACTTGGTGGTGGCAGCCAAGTTTTGACTGGCTTGGTTGATGGTCTTGAGGAACCAGCTTTTGCTGCTGAATTGAGACTGAAGATTGATCAGAGCCATGCAGATCTTAAAGGAGGGTACGTATGTTACCACGTCATTCAATTTGACCCTGTTTAAGCAGGAGTGCTGATTTGTTTTTCCATCAGGTCATTCCGGGAATATGGAGAGGCTGTTATAAAACATTTGGAGAACATAACTGATTCCAACCCAAAACTGCAAAAAGCCCCTGTTAATTATGAAGGAGTAAGTTCTATTGACTTTTGTCACCGTCATTACATGAACTTAATGTGTTTTTGATCTACTTGTCGATGCATAACTTTCAAGTTTTATGAAACATGGGTGGATTGGTTAATCACCTATTCCCTTCTTAAGCCACAACCTATTCGATGGATGCATTAAGAAGTCCACAACCACCTCAACAATGTATTGTTTGGGAAACATATGAATTATTGCTGCTGAAATGGATTTTGTTTGTTCACATCATTGAGATGGCAAAGTGTAATCTACTGTTATTTGTGATGACAGTTTTATTAAATATGATGGGTTACAACTTACAATGGAATGGACTTGGCAACTGACATTTTTGAAGTGGGATTTACAGCTCATATCTTAAACTTTACCTGTTAAATGGACGTTCTCTGCCTAATTTCTATACTTGCATTCCGTATCTTTTTGGATAATTTGCAGACTCAAATGCTTGCATAGATATTGTAGATATTGGTTGACTTTGGTAGACAGGCTTATGATGTAGTGATTGACTTTGCTGTGCTAATAGGTGAGAGTTTCTGGCTTCAGTGGGTGGTTTCTTCTGAGACTCTCTCTTCATGACCCTGTTCTGCCTCTTAACATAGAGGTATTCAATCCACCGCTATTTCATTTGCACGTAATTTTGTTTCAAGCATGCATAAGTTTCATTCCCTTCTATTGAAAATTTGTAGGCATCGAGCAAGGAAGATGCTGTAAACCTTGGTCATGCTGTGCTGTCTGCAGTGAATGAGTTTCCAGCTCTTGATACAACTGCATTGAAAAAATTTGTGCAAGCTTAATCGATTTTCAGGTGGAAGCATCAATTTTTCCATTTGTTGTCCGGAGTATCGGAACAATATTTGTTCCAGTATCGTAAAAGCTTGGGTGAGAGATGTCTTCAAATGCTTTTGTGTGGAGGGGATCAGGAAGCTGCAACCTTTATTAACTTATGCTGTAGGAGTTTTTGATTTTGCTATGATATAAATTTTATATTTTGGTGCAAGAATATGGCTGTCAACAATTTCTGTTCCTGTGTTATCCATTTTCTTCATCTTAGGTTGCCTTACACAATCTGCCTTGCCCCAGTGAAGAAGCGCCACCTCCCGCCCTTCTCCTAGTGGAGAAACCAGCTCAACCTCCAACTTGCACGGTGGAGATATGCAATGCACGTGCTGGCCGATCGAGTTGTCGAAGAAGAGATGATACTGGCATGAGCCGGCACGAATCGAATTACCGGAGTTGAGTCGGCCGTTGATGTAGAAATGGCACACCACGCGAAGGAGATATAAGACTGGCGGTTCAAGGCTGCTTGCACCACCATGCTTCACCACTGCTTCCGATCTGGTCCCTGATGGAATCAATGCCAACACCCCTAATCTGGTCTCCAATGGAAGCTCCTGACACTACCTTTTTACGGTATTTGTGACGGCCAAAAACTTCCGAGGAAGAAGCTGGTCGGCGCCACCGAAAATGGAGAACGTGGTTCGGCAAGGGAGCTCTAGAGACAAATGGTGCACCACTAATGGGCCGATGGTGGTCAATGGCTGCGCATATCGATAGCGGCATCTTCCTCCATCACACCCCTTTCGGAATCCATGCCTAAAACACATATTCGTACTTTTTTCCAGCTCATCCTAAAATCTCTCTACTCCATGCGCGGTCTCATCGTCCAACATATATCCATCTTGGTCGGCTGTAGATGGAACAATATCGTGGTGGTTGGGGTGGAGAAATGACATGAATCGGTTGTTAACTTTGTCAGTAACGGTGATGGGTTGCGGTCATCAATCAAAATAGATGGTTAACTTTGTCAGTAGTGGTGATGGGATGTGGGCATCAATCAAAATAGGTTATCCTATGGCGGTTATATGGTCCGCTCCAATGAAAAATAGGAAAATGGGTCTTTTTGGAGTAGTCTGTTTTCGTTGAACAGAGTTTCTGGCATACAACGAATCTCCCACCGGCCTATAGCACCACATCTGCGGTGGGTATGGAGGGCAATGCTCCCTAGGCCATACCTACTATTGGGTTATAGAATATATGCATTGTGGAATGACTTCCATGGATGAAAGCAGGGTTTAGGTTAATCTTGATTTTAGTTTTATTTTTTTGACATTTTGGTGCTCTTGGGACTCCGGTGAGATTTAGGTTCTTCCCCACCTTTGATTGGAGAAAAGAGAGACAACATGTAAACTTTTGTAAGACCTGCTTTAGTTGTAAGCAGGTCCAAAACATCATCTTTGGAAATGTCCTCATGTGACCATAATAGTCTATGCAAGTTCCAAACAACTTTCAACATGCATGAGCAAAAACAAAAGTTTACCAAGGAGTAACTCCGACTTGACACCTGATGTTTGTTAATAACTGCATCATGTTTTTTGAGATTACCAATACGACCACTGGCAAGTTGGCATCAACACTAAATTTATTTGCAGCCTACTTACGTCAATATATAAATTACATTAAATCAACTGTCTTAATAAGCTTAAATGCGGATCAACATATCGTGAAAACGGCCAGGCTTACCGTCAATGTCCACATCGATCTACTTCTACCTGAGACATAATATGAATTTTGAAGGATTCAAAGTTCATATGTTCAACAAATTGCAGCATAAAATGAATGATAAAATATTATCATGGAGAACCACAGAAGATCCTTTATACTCCCTTCGTCCTTATTAAATTGACACAATTTGACTTTTGAAATGGGTTTCGCATTGAAGATGAATCCGGCACTATTGGGCTAGCATGCCATTGCTAACCATTAGTGATCATGAAACATTGTTTTCCAAATTCTTCCTTACTAAGTATTGAAGAAGACAAAGTCGTCGCCCCCTTCTTCCTTCGTCCTCTGAAGTTTTTTCTCCCACCTTCTTTTCGCCCTCCCTACATCATCATGGGAAGATGGGGGAAAGAATAGTTTTTTTCTTCAATTGATATACTTTTAATGTTATGTTATTGAATAAGTATGAATATGTTTCTATACATTAGTATGTTTCTTCGACCTGATAGATTAATTGATATGTCCATGATGATCATTTAATCTAATTGTTCATGTCGGTGTATTTTGTTCGATCTGGTTTTACACATCATGTGTTTGTGATTTTCATTCTAGATCTGTGTTTTCAAGGTGTTTACAGTTTGGACTTTTTGGATAAAGATCAAGTGGTGTTACAGATGTTGTAGATTCCTGTTTGGCGTAGTGATATTGATGCTAATGCACTCCTCTTCGTCAAGTTTTCATATTTTTTGCGGAAAGCGAGTTAATATCCCTGAGGGTGATGTTACCGTTTTTGTTGGATTTATGATTTGTAATAGTACAGACGATCAGTCTGGTTGACTTGAATATCCTTGCAATAGATTGGTTATTGCTAGATTCTAGTTAGGTTGGATGTCAATTCCACTTATTGTAATTGGTGGTGGGCGTTCTTCCCATCATATTGGAATAATTATTTCAAAAAAAAAGTATCGAAGAAGACAAGGATTCCTTAAAACTAAACCCAAGGAGACTAATGTGGACTGAGACAAGAATTCCTTAAAACTAAACCAAAAAAAGGAAAAGACTTTTAATCTGTGGTATTGTCCACAAAATACAATCTTCGCCAAATATTCACAAAACATTCCTTAACACTCTTCCTTAAGTTGGAGCATAAAAATTTAGAATGCCTAACTTATCAAGCAAATTCTGAAATTGAGTCCGTCCAAGCGCTTTGGTAAACAAATATGATGGCTGATCAGTAGTATGCATCAAATGTATGAAGCATATCGTAATCACGCACAAAATGACAATCCACCTCGATATGCTTCATACATTCATGAAAGACAGGATTAGCAGCAATGTGAATGGTCGCTTGATTGTCACAAAAGAGGCGCATGTGTGCCGAATGTCCCACTCTCAAATCTCGAAGAAGGGCTTTGAGCCACAATAACTCATAGCTAGTCACAGCCATAACACGATACTTGGCTTTAGCAGAAGAACGAGAAGCGGTAGGTTGTTTCTTCTTTTTTCGTGAATCGAAGAACACCAAGCATCACAAAATATCCGGAGATGGAACGATGCGAAAGGGGACACATAGCCCCATCATAATCACAGTAAGTAGTCAATTGTAACGAACTACGAGAAGAGAGAAAAATACCTTTACTAGGATGTCTCTTCAAGTAGTGAAAAAGATGCAGTGCTGCTTGCCAGTGAGGAATACTAGGAGATTGCATGAACTGAGCCAGTATATGAACAAATTAATTGAGCTTCAGACAAGTATTAGTGAGATAAATAAGCCTGCCAACAAGACGTCGATACTACTTAGAGGCTAAAATTCTGAAACCTCTAGAATCCTATTTTTAGGCGATTTCCACCACTGCCTGAAAACTTCTTCCGTGGGCACAACTCACCACCACCGATCGTTTGTGCCAACACAGTCGTACACGGACTGTGTCGTCTCATATGTGCCATAAAAATTGTACACGGACCGTGCCATTCTGATCGTTCCGTTTCTTCCATGCCAATCTAAGCCTTCCGCTGATCTCTGCCCTTGATGTCAAATCCTAAATTTTTTGATGCCGTCAAAGCTTCCCACATCGCTATCAAATTTGAGACCAAGACAACCCGTGATGCCTTTGCAGCTTTCCTCTGTCAGCTACAACTTCACACTGGTAGCTCGTAGCCACCGTTGTCTGGTCGCTCGAGGAACTCTCTGTACTATCTCCACCCTTTTGAACACCCTAGTCTCATGTGATCCTTAAAGGGGATAACTACAGAGAGTGGACTATTGCTATTCGCAGTGTTTTGTTTGCCAAAAAGAAACTTGGTTTTGTTGATGGAACCATTGTCCGACCCCTGATTGATGATCCCCGACTATGGAAAATGGCCTGGAGTTAATGCTATGCTTGTTTATTAGATCCTTCAGACTGTTGATCCGGTTGTACGATGCTCGACTAGCTACTTTGATACCGCTAAAAAGTTGTGGGATGATCTTGCTGAAAGATTCTCAGTTGGGAATTGATTGAAAATTTTGCAAATGCATGGTGATATTAACAATTTCCGCCACAAGAGACAGTACATCGCCGTCTACTATGAAAAACTCAAGAAGCTGTATGGTGAGTTCAACTTTCACATCCCTCCTCAATTTTTTACCAGTGAAGCTTGTAAACAAATATGCCTCTGCAATGATGCTTCCCATGTCATAACTGATCTTAAGAATGAGATGA
Source organism: Rubia peregrina (assembly GCA_032355705.1). Taxonomy (NCBI): domain Eukaryota; kingdom Viridiplantae; phylum Streptophyta; class Magnoliopsida; order Gentianales; family Rubiaceae; genus Rubia; species Rubia peregrina. The sequence goes on from JAULKK010000006.1 coordinate 5,848,058, forward strand.
GTTATCAATTTCTTCTCGGTTTGGATGATGAATACAATACCTTGCGATCTAATGTCATGGCTCAAGAACCGTTGCAACAATTTTTTTTCATTTACGCTCTTGCGATTCAGGAGGAGACTCACATATTCGTTGTTAGGGCCTGTGTACCTTCAACTGATTCCATGGCATTTTTTGTTACTTGCCCACTGCGTCTGGCTCCTTGCCTGGTGCTCTCACTACAGCTGGTCGTAAGAATCTTACATGCACTCATTGTAATCGCAAGGGTAATGACAAAGCCAGTTGTTTCAAGATCCTCAGATATCCAGAATGATTCACCGAGATGAGGAATAGAGCGACAAAAGCAGCCGCTGGATCCAAGACGCCAACTTCCAGCACCAACTTCTAGCACCGCTAGCAGCCACAGCAACCCTGGCGCCGCTCCTCGCTTACCTCAACCTGGCGGACCATTCACGTATTCGTTCTCTTTCCACCTTTCGGGTTCACGGATGCAACTCCTGTCAGTCTTGGGTGGTTTGCCCTCGGTCCTACTCTATTTAACAACTAGATAATGAATTATTCGTTCTAAGCCATCTCTGACGATTAATCAACAATTCAAAGTGCTTTTCTTGCGTATTCTTGATAAACCGGCGTTTATGTATAGATATAGGAGGATCCGTTTGGAAAGTAAGAAGCCCCTTTGACATCTCTTTATTCGAAAAAGTCAATTGAAAAATCAGTATGAAAACATGTCATGTAAGCTTAATTTACTTTGGATTCTTGACTCCAGAGTCACATATCACATTATCAGTGACGAGGATTCTCTTACAATTTTACTCTAACTGCCACCTTGATTGATGTGATTTTACCTGATAGATCTATAACGTCTTCTGCGCAATATGGATCCTTACGATTTGGAGATGATTCTATCAAATGTGCTTTACATACTAGCACTTCACTCCAACTAATCTTGCTCCAGATTGCTTTTTGCACTACAATGCCTGACTTTCCTTACTAGGGGGCTTTTCTGCACTACAAAAAATCAGTTCGAGGACTGTGATTGCGTGGGTGAACAACATTGGGAGGGGGGGTTATTGGCTTTGTTTGTTGAATGATCAGGGTCAAGCACCTCTGGTTGAGAGTCGAGTTTGGCTCCCTGCATTAAACTCGGGTTTTATCGCCACTTCTATTTTTTCTTCTTCGTTTGATTTATGGTGCCAGCATTTTGGACATCCCTCTTCAAAAGTGTTGTCTTTTGTTCCTACTCTTCATTTTATTTTCAATAATAATGATGTGTCCCTACTCTGTGTGCTATACAGCAAAGTAGACTAGACATGGTTTTCTTTTGAGTTTTTCCAAAACCAGCACTTTGTTTGAATTAATACATTGTGATGTTTAGGGGCCTTATAGCTCGCCTTCTATTAGTGGAGCATTTTATTTCTTGACCATCGTTGATGAATTTTCACGTGCAGTTTGGGTTTATTTATTGGTTGCTAAGTCAGATGTAGCTTCTAGATTTAAGGAATTTTGTGCTTTGGTTAAGACTCAGTACAATTGTTCAATTCGACGGGTTCGAGCTGATAATGGAACCGAAACTCTGCTTTTGAGATCTTATTTTTCCGAATCTGGTATTTTGTTTGAGACTTCATGAGTTGATACATCACAACAAAATGGTCGTGTTGAACGGAAGCATCGATATCTTCTGAATGTTACTTAAGCTTTACGCTTTCATGCCAATTTGCCGATTGATTTTTAGGGTGAATATGTACTTACAGCTCCATTTTTTATCAACCAGACGCCTTCAGAAATTCTCTAGGCCATTTTTTAGCATAGGTAACAGATTTTATTTTATTGTATATTCACATATCAAAACAAGCTTTTGGAAGAAAATACCATCTAGATTGGGACAAGGAAGAGCTTGGTTATCATACGATCAAATCAGGGTATCACGAGGCATGTGAAAACACAGAAATGTGGAATTTCCTTTACATCATACGAAAACAATAACATGGCACTACTAAAAAATATGTGAAAGTAACCTTGGAACATCAACAAAAACATAAAGTTTATCATCTGGAGATTGATCCAGAGTGTATGTCCCACAAATCAATGCATGCGAAAAAGGAGTCTACAAATGTCTTTTTGGTAGAACTATTTCACAAACACATTTTTTTGTTAGAGTTTATTTATAATAAAAAAGTAAACAGTGGGTTGGTTCTCATTAGGATGAATAGAACATGTTACAGTTGTTTACATATCAGCATAACAAGTAAGCCTCGTTCATTAGCAAACTATCAACTTAACGATTTCTAGTCTAGGAAAGGTCATTCCTAGGATCTGGGTTTCTCTAACTAGTAGTCTTACATCCGGTGGGATATCCTGTTTTATGAATCGCAGCACATTGTTGAAATCCGTATTGATTTCCAGGTGAATTATCATCCCTAATCATGCCTCCTTCATTGATTTTAATATTGCTAGTAGCTCTATTTGTGTTTCCAATAATGCTCTAATACACTCGGTTCCTTACCACTTAGATTGTTTCCTTGGATAAATGCACACCAAGTCGTCGCCCCTTCTTGTTTTCTCACAGTATGCATCATTTGTCTTTGTCAAGGTCCAGTCGTTCTTCGGGTGGTTGTTTGTGGTTCCATCCTTTCTATATTAGTTTGATGTCTCCACCCATCTGTGTCTTCTGGGTTGGTTCTTCCTGTGTTAGGAGCCGCTGACGTCTCAGGTTTGGCATTGCCTCGGGATTTAGGGTATCCATGTTGTTTGCAATCACACCTGTCAAATCCCCGAAGTAGTTTCATGTTATTGTGGTCAATGTATGTTCTATAGACAAAGGTTCATGTTCCAACACCGCTTTGTTCCTTGCGCACCAAATGACCCATATGATTACGCATGCAAGTTCCTTGTCTTCCTTTTCTCAGGCTATTTTGAACCACATTGTTTTGTTCCTTGCGCATCAAACTACTTTTTTCAAATTTGTTAGGTCGTATATAATAAATTTAATCTTCTGAGAATTCACTTCAGGTTTAAATGTTTTGAGAATTTTAATTCAAATTTTGATTATTTAAAAGAATGAACTCTATTTTTGATCCCAATACATGTACGAAGTTTAACTTCTAGTCACTATATTCGAAAAATATTATTTTGAGTCACTATACTAATGAAAATGTACAATTTTAATCTCTCTATTATTCATCGCCATTAAATCTCTAATGATCAACAATAAATCCTGTTTTCAAGGACATATTTAATATTTCACTTAATCCCAATTATTTATTTTCTTTCTCTTCTATCTTTTTTTGTTCTCTTTCTTTTCCCTCTTTCTATCAGCCAAGAATCCCATCCACCGCCACCCACTTTCGCGCTCACACCATCGTCCAAAACACCTCCTACTAATACTTTTAGGATCCGCTAAATCACGCTCTATATTTTACTATAAAATGTCACAGTACGTATCATATACATATAATATTTAATTTAAATTATAAAAATTAAAATCCCAGTCTTCCTCCTCCAGTCACTACCTGCTAATCGGTGATGGCGCCGTCACTACTCGTTGGAAAATCCAACCATCCTGCCTACTCGTTGGAAATCAAACCATCCCTACCCAACACCCTCTCCCATCACCACCTCCTCGCCGCTATCGTCTGAAAACCCAGCCCCGTCTACCACCACCCCCCAACCCCTCCCCCACCCATGCTCAGCCCCGCCCGCTCGTTTTTTCTGGAAACGAAGAAACCCTCGTGAACCAACCAACTACCCTCCCCCGTCGCCCAGATCTCCCATCACGTTTCTCCCCGGCGTCTCGAGCGAACCACGATCGAGACCCACGTCCAGGAACCACCCACTTGAGAACCTCTCCCACCTCTCAAGAACCACCTGACAAGAACCAACAGTCGAAAACCAGCGCTCGAGAATCACAGTCGAAAACCTGCACTCGAGAACCACTGTTTGTCTTTTGGACGGACATGACGTGGACTGGGTTTTATCATGCCTGTAATGGTGGTTGGGGAGGGTGGTTTGGGATGGTGGTTGGGAGAGGGTGGTCTGAGATAGGGGTCAGGGGAGGGTGGTTGGATATGTAAATGCATAATGGGCCGTCGGAAACCAGCCCAAAATTTCAGAATTTGACGAAAACTGTCCTTAAATCAACCGGAACTTCGCTACAATTACGTCAGGATTTGGCCGACATTTTGAAATTAAGATCATAATAATTATAACATTTTTTATGAAAATAATAATAATAATTATTATTATTAGTTATTAATTTTAAAATATACACGGTAATTTAAAGTATATATATAGGGCACAGTTTAGTAAAATACATGACGTGAAATTGGGATCAGATAGTATTTGCTCATTTGTATTAGCTTCATACCTATGGTGTTTTAAAATTATTGATTCTACACTATATTTTACTGAACATGTTGCAAAGTGTCGGACAAAATCTAGAGTAAACAAAAATGTTTCACCACTGCATTCCAATGAAAATATCTGAATTATACAGAAGTTGCATCTGCAGATTTACAATGCAGCCAGTACAACTAATTACAGGGCTCAAGTTTATAGTTTATAATTTATAATCAACACATGAACAACTTTACTTACACTTGGGTTCATTTGAGGCTATTTTACTTCAGCAGCTTCATCATGAAGTAGAAATCGACATCTGGTGCAGTCCTGGGCTGGGGCCAGTTTGCTCCTTCCGGTATTTTAACACACTTGAAACCTCGCCCTATGTACAATCTTGTAGCTGCAGCATTGTTAAGGTCACAGTGCAAAGCGATGGCTCTACAGCCCCAGCTTCTTGCCTTAGCCTCCGCGTCAGCTACAAGCTTTTTCGCTATTCCCTTTCCACGAAATCTTTCCCGAACAGCAACATTTGATATGTACGCGATACCTTTCCTGATAAGTCGTCACATAACAATCTATCATCTTCTAGGGGAAAGGATGTTCAGAAGATAACAGACAAACATCTATAAACCGAAGAGGAAAATTTGACCCAGCATAATATTTGAGAAAAAGAGCGCATATGAACCACACATACCAGAACAGTCGTGTATATCTTAAGCTGCAAGGGACACAAGTTAATCAATGGACTATTGCAAGCATAACAAGAATAGCGACTCAATATAAGTAATGTGAAGCTAACAACCCCTTGATTAACTTTACTGGACGTGAGAATGTATAATAACCACACACACGCATCATTTTGATCACCATAGAGCTTGTAGTTAATAAGTCAAGGCATGCAAATTCCATCAGTGACAGTGAGTAAAGTAACGTAAGCATATATCCAAACTTGGTACTGTATGTTGAAGTGTCTAATCATGGGATGGTAGGCTGACACAGACTCAGTAAGTATAAGAAATCTCAAACTACCTTCTCTGTCGCAGAGGTCCTTTTCTGGGAAGAAAATCCGCCACAGTATCAACTGTTAATATCCCAGCCACATATCCTCTATTTAAACTGAATTTTCCATCAAAGCCACCGATCTTGAAATCTTCATTCCATAAAAGGAGACCGCCTTCATTAGAGCTGCCAGTTACAGCAACTAAACAAGTCCTCTGGCATCCACTAGGTAATGAAAACCCAAACAGCATCCCAATTAGCCTGTCCATTCTCAATGCAAAATCTAGAGGGAAAGAATATTGTGGAAAGAAGGAGCTACAATGAGTCTCAGCTACTTCCCAACAATCTTCCAATCTGGCCTCCCTAACAACGACGTCAGGTGACACGGCCGGAAACAACTCAGACAACTGACTGGCTCTACAAAGCCCTAGAAGATTAAAAAAAACACCACTCGGAATTCAATGCACTCGCATGTTGGCCAATAATCTATATAGAGGATATATGGAAATGCACCCAACTAAAGTATCACAGCATGGCATGCCATTACTGCTTAAGTAGTATAAAGGAAAAGAGGCCAGGAGTACATGTTAAGACTCCTTCCTGCTGTCTCTTTTTCTCAACTACATCTTAAATAAGGAAAAAGCAGTAGACTTCTTAAGCAGAGTGACAGGGTGGTAACAAATATTGATAGGCCTTATATGAGCTTAACCAACAAAATGATTATTCTTATTATTTGCAACTCAGCCATCATCTCAAATTCAATGGTCATATCTTTTCGGGTTAGTCACAAAATACCCTCTTTTGGTTTCAGCAACTTACGGATAACCCGCCTTGATTATCTAAGGAACTAAAATCAGACTTGCAAACCAACTAATCTGCTCAAATCATGTGCCATTAATAAGGTGATGTTCTACAGCATGAATTAATCTTTTTTTAAATCTTTTTGCCAGATACGGAACCAGGTAATTGACTACTCCAAACATCTGGTATGAAGATATTTGACAGATACATTTCTCACATGCATACGACTTTGTCAAATACAACCCAATTTCACAAAAAAATAAAGAGCCAATAATAGCAACCACTTCATCATTTTTACACCTAAATTTTAAAAACCTACACATCCAGTGCACATATCTGGATTCTCACTATAATTGTAAACAAAACTTCAAGAAACACCCTTTAAGTAGAAATTCTCATGCACCTTTTCCACTCACAAACCTTCCTGATCCACCCTTCAAATGCATTTACTAGGATCCTCAATATAACCACTTATTTCTATGTATAACCTC
>JAULKK010000006.1:5856053-5869929 GCA_032355705.1 Rubia peregrina
ATAGCTTCCTTGTAGGAATCAATAATATCCTTAATTAGGATTGGATCACGCGTCCCTTTATGGGCCTTGAGTTGGACTTTAGACAATACCCTAGGCTCAAAGCTCACGGGCCTCGAAGAATCGTGGCCCAGGTATCATCACTCCAAACTTTTATTATGATTTTTTGGGAAGATGGAAGATAATTCCAGAGCATGTTTGGTTCACCTATAAATAGAGGTGTTGGAGAAGTGTTCATCATTCAATCTCATCCACTCCATTCCATAGCCACTTCTATTCCTTCTAGTGAGAGATTTACTCTTAGAGTGAGGAATTAGAGAGAAGTTTTCATCATCTCTAGTTAGTGAGTATCCACCATTGTGTGATTAGCCTTGTAATACATCCTACTTGGGTGAGATATTTGTAACCTTACTATAGCCTCATATAGTGGAAGATTTGGACTAGTCTCGTAGTTTTTCCCGATTTGAGTTTTTTGCGTTACCAAATTTTGGTGTCCTATTTTTCTTTGTTTTTCAATATCCATCTTGATCACACAAAAAGGGAAATACCAATTTTTCCCAATAGTGGTATCAGATCCCGGTTGATCAGAATTAGTTTCTTGTGGGAGTCAAGATGGAAGCAAGTATCATTCATGATGGAGAAATGCTCTAGCTCACGAGGAGAACTATGCCTATTGGAAGCCCGTGATGGAGGATCATATATTTTGCAAAGATATGTACGAACCAATTATGGAGGAGACCGAACCGGCAGAGAAGAATGATAAAGAGTGGGAGTTCCTTAATATAAGGTGGTCGCCATGATTCGTAAGTACATTGATTGTAGTTTATTTGAGCATGTTTCTACTAACACGTGCCATTGAGATATGGACAAAACTTGAGTCTATGATTCAAAAGAAGACGCCACGTAACAAACCCCACTTGGTGAGATGGTTAATCAAATTGGAGTATAAGGATGGCCAAAATATGATTGAGCACTTGAATAGCTTCAAGGGGCTCATGAATCAATTGATAAAGATTGAGATGGAAAACCATGACGAGTTGCAAGCCTCGTTGCTCCTAAGCTCACTACCTGAAAGTTGGGATACTTTAGTAGTCACGCTTAGCAACGCGGCCCAGAAGGAAAGCTTGCCATGGATGGTGTCGCCGACAACCTAATCAATGAAGAAGCACGGAGAAAGGAAAGTGGCACAACCACCTACTCGGAGGCAAACATGATCGATAATTGAGGTAGAAGTGAGTCACGTGGAAGATACAAAAGTGGCAGGCGTAAAAAATCACGCGGGCGGTCAAAGTCTCGCTCTTGAGCTGCTACTATTGTGGTAAGACGGGTCATAAGAAGGCTGAATGCCACAATCTCAAGAGAAACCAGAAGAATGGAACAATTAAGCAAGACCAAATCGACCCAAATAAGAAGGATGATGAGAGCACTATTGTTGTTGCATTTGTGGAGTGCGGTGAAGTCTTTGTCATTGATGACTATGTCAATCTCACCTATGCTGATAACCTTTGGACCGGTGATTCTGGTGCTTCTTTCCATGTTACCCCACATGAAGGGCCTTTTTGTCCTATCAACGTGGAGATTTCGGTGTTGTGAAGATGAGAAATCAAGTCACAATTAAGATTGTTGGCTTAGGCGACATAATTTTGAAGACGAACACTGGATGCAAGCTCGTTTTGAAGGACGTATGACATATTCCAGAAATGCGGCTCAAACTTATCTCGGCAGGGAAGCTTGGCGAAGCTGGAATAACTAGCTGCTTTGGAGATGGAAAATGGAAGATCACTAGTGGCAATATGGTTGTTGGTCGAGGAAGAAAAGATGGATCCTTATATGTCATGCAAGTACAAATCTGCAAGGGGGAGGCTAATGTTGCTCATGACAACTCAAGTATTGACCTATGGCACAAGAGACTCGGCCATATGAGCGAGAAGGGATTGCAAATCCTCGTCTGAAAAAACATCCTCCCAAACATAAAAGGTACTACACTTAACCATTGCACTGATTGTTTAGCTGGAAACAACATAGAGTTTCATTTCTTAGACCAGCGCATCCACGTAGAAAAGAGTATATTCTTGACTTAGTCCACACTGATGTATGCTCTATGACTGAAAGATCTCTAGGTGGTGCATTGTATTTTGTAACTTTCATTGATGACCATTCGAGAAAGGTTTGGATGTTTTTGTTGAAAACAAAAACCAGGTGTTTGAGACATTCAAGGGGTTCCATGCAAGGGTGGAACGTGGGACATGAAATAAGTTGAAGTCTATCAGAATGGATAATAGTGGAAAATATCGCTGCCCATTTGAAGAATACTGCAAGTCCTAAGGCATCCGACTTAGAAGATGCCGCCAAAGACACCTCAGTTAAATGGAGTTGCTGAAAGAATGAACCGCACCATTGAAGAATGATTTTGGTGCATGTTGTCCCATGCCAACCTCCCTAAAACTTTCTAGGGAGAAGCTGTAAAGACCAGTGTTGACATAATCAACATATCCCCTTCAGTGCCCTTGGATGGAGACATACCAGAGTAGATTTGGACAAAGAAAAAGGTGGCATACGACCATCTAAAGGTGTTCGGAGGTCGAGCGTTTGTTCACTTTCCTAAGGATGAGCAGGCCATGCTAGATTAAAAAAGAAAGGAGTGCATCTACCTTAGCTCACCCAAATATGAGTTTGGGTATCGGTTGTGGGATCTGACCCAGAAAATGATTGTTAGAAGTCGAGATGTCATCTTCCCCGAGTACCAGATGATTAATGATTGCAAGATGTCACAAGAAGCCCAGTCTAGGCGGACCAAGAGGCATTATGATCTTATGCCATCTCCGGTGGTAGGATATAATACAAGAGTTGAGGGCAATCATGATGAAGTTGATATCAATGATGAGCAAGCCACACCAGAGAAACCTCAGACAGGTGGTGGAGCAATGGAGGAAATAGATGATCCAGTAGAATCTGAGCCTCAGTGTTCCACTAGAGAGAGACGGCCTTCATCCAGATACCCTCAAAATGAGTACGTGACACTAACTGATGAGAGGGAGCCTCAAAACTATGTTGAAGCCATGGAAAGTGATCATAGAGATGATTGGGAAAGGGCTATGCATGAGGAGATGCAGTCCTTACATGAGAATCATACCTTTGATCTTGTGGTGTTACCTAGAGGGAAACGAGCTTTAAAGTGCAAATGGGTGTACAAGATAATCCCAAACCAAGGTACAAGACTCAAATCATTTTTAAGGGATACAATCAGAAGAAAGGTATAAACTTCGATGAGATAGGCCCTGCCCAGTTCAGCTTATTTTAACTCCAATAATCTCAGCTCAACTTTTTTCCAACTCTTCTCAACTCTTCTCAGCTCCTCTCAACTCCTCTAAGCTCTTCTCAACTCAACTCATTTCAATAATTTAAGATCTTCTACTTTCAACTCCGTTCAAATCTTTTTAAATTTAGAAAGTTCTTTCATCTATTTTGAATATGAAACGTATGAATTATTATAATTATTGTGACTATCAAAAGCATACATTGTATCATAGATGTTTAATTTAACATACAATTAACATAACATATTATTAATTATTAACAATTGTTAAATACCATAAAAATTAAAATCTTAATTTTATAATTATTTAATTAAGTTTCACTTGGGTGTTAAAATATTAATTATGATTTTTACTAAGAGTGAATAGCGTAAAACTACAGGGTAAATATTGAGAAAAAATAGATAATTATCACTTTTACATAAATTCTATCTAAATTATTAATCACTATTTCAAATTATGGAAGTATACAGTACCAAATTTTACTTGGGTTCATTAGTTGTAAATTTCCTCGAAATGACTGAACTCAGTGGCTATTACTCAATATGTAGTTTAAATCAGTTCAACACATATAAATAGCATGAAATATATAACTTAAATGAACATTAATATTTGTTGAATTATACATGGTAGTTCAAAGTTACGCTGAAGAATAATTGAAAACAGTTTCATCAAGAGCTAATCATATTTCTTCATCGGCACTCTGTGTTTCATCATTGCCTCCAATAGAGTTTCGAATTTGCAAAGCTATATTATTACACACTTCTCGCATAGCCCGTTTATGATCTTTTGCAAATATGTGTAAATTTGCAACTCGGCCAATCTCATGGTTTAGAATAGGAATTTCAAGCTTGTGCATTCCAATGAAGTTATGAAGCGTGAAACAAGAAACAATAATAGTCATTTGACTAGCCATTGCCATTTGAGGCATACATTTTAGCACATGCCAGGTACTTATCAACTCACCGAATGCCATTTCAACTCTCATTCCCAAAGATGAATGCCGTTGGTTGAAATGCTCAGCAGCGCCTCTAGGTGGCGCTCTTATAAATTCAGGTAGATGCCTTCTATTTGTTCCGTTAATCAGAGACAAATATCCAAGAGTGTTGGGATATCCAGAATCCACCAAATAAAATTTTCCTGCATATATTCATTAGTAACAATAGCATTACACATTATTAGTGGTGGAACTGAAAATTGTAATTTTGAAGATTTGCCTTGAGGTGGATGAGGAAAAACATATTTCGTATTAGTGAGAGAATCCTTCCACATTGTAACATCATGGACACTTCATTCCCATCCCAAATTTATAAATGTGAAGAGTTTGTCAAATGAACAAGAAGTCAAGACATTCCAACTTCTTCGAAATTGCACACCGTTTTCATCATTTATTATTGCTTCTATAAGAGTTCGATCCAAAGCACCAACAGCATCCTAAACAATAATATTAATTCTGTATTAATTGGTTTAAAATAACTACACAATCATAAGGTGTCATATAATTATGAAGAATATAATCTCAAATATACCTTAAAATAAGGCCAATTCCATGAGTCATATGCAACCTCGCGAGGGATCTCTGATAAGTCACGATGCGGCCTAATGATATCGTGCGACAATATTACCAAAGAATCCAACACTTTCTTGAAATACAAGCTTATTGTTGTTGGAGAACATTTAAACTTCTCGCCTTCATCACGATAGGATTGTCCCTTAGCCAGTATGTATAAACACATTGCCATTTGCTCGGGTACATTGACAAATCTACCATCTTCCAACAGTTGTCTTTCAATCATTAAATGCACTAGACGCACAAACATATCCCTGTTGAGTCGTAGTTGTACCTGCCACGCCTTAGGATGTTTAGTTAATAGTCTATGTACGTACTCAACACCACTTTCCCCTCCTTTTGGTTGTTGCCTTGACGACGATTCGGGTAGTTCCCTTTGTTCCCTTAGTGATCCTTCATGTAGAGATCTCAATTCTTCTAATGCAATAATCATAGAAGCAATTCAAATAGTATCATACATTCTGCATTAGGAACAACATTGAGACATGAAAAACATAATCTTAAATGTAAGCCATAACATTAAATTTATGCACATTAACATAACACCCATCATCAAGACACTTAACCAACACAAAACATCACAAACAACGAGTGTCACTTGCAAATCCAACATAAAAACTACACACATAGAATCCCAAATCATCCACATCAATATATGAAATACATAAAAGGTAATTCACCAACATAGATAAACATAGCACATCATCCCAATACATAAATATGAACTCCATGATCCTGAGACTGCACTTATTCACTTTTCATATGCTTCATCAAATACATCTTTATCATTTGTGAGTGCCAAGAGAGTTTCTCCAATCTCCCTAACCTTCAAAAAATCCATGGCATTCGTAAAGAATTCATTATCAAACTCCTCCAATACTCCCATCTTTGTAAGTGCATCACTGCATTGCTGAGCCAATGTAAGTGGAGTAAGTTTTTCCCTCTCCAACCTTTGCCTCATTACCTGTTCTTCACCCTCTTGTTTTCTTGCTTGGAATTCAAACTCTTGATTCCTTGCATGAAACTCAGCACTACGAGTCAACATCTAAACAATGTAGTTATAACTACTTTTTCTTTTCATCTCAATTGAGTCATTGTCTAAATCATGAGTTCTTTTCTTTCCACTACTTATCTGAACACGATGCCCTGATTCACTTTCCTCACCTGAGTAGATATTGTACTTCCCAATAACATCATCAACAGCATCTCCACTATCTCCGGACCCTTCATGCATATATGAATCCACGTTCAGATCCACCACTTTTTTACCTTTCTTCCTTGCTGATGGTGGCTCTTCTACATTCAAATCCACCACTTTCTTACCCTCTCCGAGATATGATGGTGTTTTTCCCATTCCTGAAGAAAAACAACCGCCGACACCACGAGCAATTTTACCTACAAATAAGATTTCCAACAACGGAAGATTCTTTACATCACCCTTGGACACTGCTAAGGAATCCCTGCTATGCTTCTATAAACAATTAAAAACTATGTCACTTACAAGGAATATTTTAACAACATTTGACAATGAATGTAATACTAATCGGGAAAAAATAACTTACCATCCTCCAAGCCTCATATCTTTCCAATGCAGCCTCTTGCACATCAACTTCATCAGTCACCGGATTGAATGATATTCCAGTCAAATTTTGCAACTCCATCCAGCACTTGTAATTGTCCTTCATGTCAAAGTAATAATTTTTGACTTGGAATTTATGTGCATTCAGCCCTGTTTGGCCATTAAACATGGTTGATATTTTTGGCCAATTTAACTTGTTATTTCCTCTTGACTTCTTACTAATTATTAATTTTAGTGCCTTCTTTGAATAATCATTGTCATCCAGCCATGAGATTCTCTCAAACTTTGACATTATCTTGAACACAAATTACAAAACTTAATTCAGCGGTAGCACAAATATCTCATATGCTAATCATACTCATACAAAATTTTAAACATTCAAAATTAGCTTAAACTCATTCAAAAATTTATATAATCATAGCATATAATTACAAATAAAATTTAGCTACAAGGTTGTGATGATAAAATTTTGAAAAGAAAAACTCAGATCGATACCCAATTGTAAACGATGAACTGGCACCAAATTAAGTAGGAGATGAAGTGAGAAATAAAATGTGTGAGAGATGAAGAAGAAAAGATAGGGAGAAATGCGTGAAAAGAAAGAAGTAATGAATTTGAAATGGATGCATGAAACAAAAGAGTACTTAATGTGTTTGACAATTAAGTGAAAGTAGGTAAATGCAGATGAGAAATACATGAATGTTAATAATTAAGGGATGAAATGAAATGCGTGAACATATCCCTAGGAATGGGATGAAGGAGAAACGCGTGAAAAGAAGGGATGAAATGAATGTTGGTAGATGCAGATAAGACAACACATTGGGGGAAAATAAACATGGGTAATTGCGGGTAAAGCAGCACATTAATATTTGAAAATTGGGAAGAAGTGACAATACGCTAATGTTTGAATATTGGGAAGAAATGAATGTCTCTAATGACACAGAACCACCACCATATTTAGACAAAACAACACAGTAGCCACCCTATTCAGAGAAGTAAATGTATCCCATAATTCGTAAATGCGTTGGTGAACTGTCTCCAATAAATGTGTTGGTAAATGTCCCCACCATATCCAGAAAAGTAAATGCAATATTATTAATAATTGAATTTATTATAGGATTTGTGAAATGTTTACCATTTTATAAAATATATTTTGTTTCACTACAAAATCGATAGCTATAGGGTTCGAATTCTATAATTACATCATAAAACTTGTATATTGCATTAAAATTGTAATAAAAATTTAATTCACATGCTATTATTATATCATGATTAATTATTAATTTAATTAATATATTGTTATGTAATATAATTAAATAACAAAACTGATTGTTTTAACATATTTACAATTAATATATTGTATTTTTAATTATTAATAAATTGAAAAATTAATGTGTTTGACTATTAAGTGAATGTCAGTAAATCCAGATAAAAAAAATGTTGGGAAAAAGGAGAAACGCGTTAAAAATGGGGAAGAAATGAATAAATCAATATTGGTAGATGCATGTAAGACAACACATTAATGTCTAAAAATTGGGAAGAAATGAACGTTGGTAAATGTTGATAAAGCAACGCGTCTGAAATTTGAGAAAAAATGAATCGTACGTTAATGTATGAAAATTGGGAAGAAATATCTCCACCCTATCCGAGAAGTAAACATATTATTAATAAGTGTTCTAAATTATGGAAGCATATTATAGGTCGATAAAAATTCACATGTACTATTATTTATATCATAATTTATTATTAATTAATAGTTATTACTTATTAATATGTAATATAATTTCACCGTTATCTTTTTTAACTATTTTTGTTCCGTTAAATGTTATCCAGTTCAGTTTAGTTTGATTTAATTCAGTTCAGTTTGATTCAGTTCGGTTCAATTTGACTCAGTTTAATTCAGTCTCATTCTGTTGGACTAAGTTTGCTTCAGTTTAGTTCATTTTGATTCATTTCACTTCAGCTTTGATGCAGTTCAGTTCATTTTTGTTCAATTCAGCTCAGTTTAGTTTGATTTGGCTTGGTTTTTCATTTCAGTTCAGTTTCATTCAATTAATTTGATTCATTTCAGTTCAGTTTCACTCAGTTAAGTTCAATTCAGCCCTTCTCAGCTCTTCCCAACTCATCTCAACTCTTCTCAGCCCTTCTCAGCTCTTCCCAACTCTTCCCAGCTCTTCTCAAATAATCTCAGCTCCAATCATCTCAACTCAGCTCTTCTCAACCTTAATAAACTCAGCTTATCTCAACTCATACCCATTTCAGCTGAACTGGACATGGCCTAGGTAGGATTTAGAAATTAATTGGGCTTTGGGAATGGGTTGGGCCAATATAAAGTTTTAATGTTTTATGGGTAATTATGCTTTGTAATAGGTTGAATTTTATGAAAATGAAAAGTGTACAAATTTACACGAGACAGAGTAAAATAAAAAATACTAAAATTCGGATGGAATAGAGAGAATAACTTATCATTTGATGAGTGTAGCTTGCGAAGTTAGTTGCTTGAAATGTGACATGACAACGTACAATATATTACCATTCGAAATGCTGTAACAGTCAAAACTACTCATTACTATTTTGGTGTAGATTACTTGGATCTATTTTTTTTAAAAAAAACTGAGACAAGGTACTTGTATAGTTGTATATCTCTAAAATTAGTTAACTATGACAATGACAACCTTTGAGGTTCAAACTTCATTTTCTGCCAACTGAGATTTACTGCACAAACAACTTTTAACCTTGAAATAACCCATATGACAATATTAAATATGTAATAATATTTTCAGAAACTTAAATACTAAATAATAATCAAATAAATAACAACGTTACACAAGTGAATTAGAATTTTCTTTATAAAAAACCTATCAAACAACCTATACCTCAAAACAAAATTTACAAGGTTTGGCAAGTTGAAGGACTACACACAATGATTTTTAACTCTCATCTGTATGTATGGTTTAATGATAATGATAATGATAATGATAATGTACCTACTCTGTATGTATCTTTCCTGCAAGCTGGAAAAATCTAAGAATTTTTCTTAGCTAGAACTGAACAGGGAGGCTAATTAAGAAAGCTAAATTGTAGGGAGATGATGATTTCCCAAACTGCGAGCACCAAGGAGGGAGACTCATGATAACCTCCTGCGCTTGAGGCGTCAATCTGTCAACGTCTGTCCTCATTTTCAGAAGAGAAACCTTACTTGCGCCGACATCTTTGCTTGTCAGATTCTTGTTTATCCAGAAAAGCTTAAGATCGAACTTGGTTGGTGATTTCTTTCCCCCTGAGAACTTAATGATGTGCCACCCATTCACACTGCTCTTGTCAGGGACCTTCGCACCTGCAAAGTAGAAGACAAAACTTCACAAGTCATCTGGCTGCAACATCGAAACATTCTCTTTTAGGGAATACACAAACTCCAGTTAAACCAAACTTAAGAACATCAATAACACTAACAGCATGACCAAGTAGTAACCCAAACAGAAGTACTTAAGATGGGTGTTCATTTATTTATTATTTACCACTCTCCAGGTGTTATTTTATTCACTAAAAAAGATGTATAATCATAAGAATGTGAACTGTGCACCAATGCTGATGTCCAAGTCCAATATTATTTGCTGATTGCCAGTCCTATTCAATTTGATTTATAACAATCATGAACAAATATTCATGTTAGCTGCGCAACCAAATGCATAAACATAGGCACAACCTGAGATGTGAATATAGGACAGAAGATACACCAATGTTAAGCACACGAATGCAGAAACAAGTATGGCAATTATAGCACTCGCCAACCATTCAGGGTTGCTTCCTGGGGTCCTGCATATAAAGAGATATACAACTGTTACTCCTGCATTCCTTATCTGAATCGAGAGACATGAATTTAATTTCTCAAACATAAAGACAAGCAGTTTAGACACAGCTGACACAGGGTAGCAATTAAGTTAGAAAGTCATCAGGAATACAAGCACAAAAAGGCATGGGTGACGGGGTGAGGGATAACAATCAGAGTGAGAAAGTCTCAGAAAAGGCGGTCTTTCCATAAGCTTATGGACAGTCCATAGTGGTTTTTACCTTAAATGTAATTTTTTATAAAATTTAAATATTGTTTTAAAAGTTAAAACAAGTAATAATATGTATATACACAACATATAAAAATATTTTCAAAATATCAAAGTTTAATATTTAATTTAACAAATGTAGTGTATAAAGTAAAAAAATAAGTGGCCTATCAGGAGACCCACTCTATTCAGAGTAACATTTTGTCCATGAAACTAAATAGAAGGCTTAGCTCATAAACAGGAATTTCATTTATTTAAGGTATACAATCTCTTAAACAGCATAAGCTCAAAGCCCGTGAAAGAATTGGCTTCACATGTCCGGATGTCCCTGCTTTAATGTCTATCCTCAAACAATATAAAGTAAGAAATTCTTAGTTTTCCTTATAGTGCACACAAGCCAACGATTTCAATAATTTAGATTGTGCTATGTCTTAAGATTTGACAGAAACATACCAGTTTAGATTTCCAGCAGATACTGACACGAGCATAAAAAACTAACCCAGAAAAGTTTTTGTGAGGAACTCAAGAACTACCACATTTAAGGCAACAGACATGATGATACTTTTGAAAGGTTTTGGCAACCAGAAGTTAGATATGAGTATATAAAGTGAACTAGAGATTGTGTCAGCAAGAAACAAGGTCGTGCTTTACCATACTAATACCCAAACACTAGAGATTCTGAAATATAGTGAGAATGTTTCACCATTTAGAAAAGTGTCAATTTTCAATACAAACGTGGAAATTATAGTTACAGTAAGTATGTGTCAAGTTTCAATGAACATCACTTAACTGCATACGACAAACTGATATACTTTGGAGAAAATATACAATTCCAATTATATCACCATTGACACAACCAGACCCAAAGATAAAAAATAGGAATCAATGACTATGTCACTATGTAGGACTCTAGTCCATTCAAAAATGTATTCTTCTTTGTCACACAAACCTCTCAAACCGAACTGCAGTTCCAATCATTGTGGATGTCAACCAAATGATCATGCCCGAGGATAAGAGAAAAGGCACTAACAAGCCAATCAGCAGAGTCGAAGTTTTGAGTGGTTTAGGCAACCTAATTGGAGATAAAGTAGCTTCAAGCAACCCATCTGACATTTAAGACTGTATTAGACAGAATAAAGCATTGGGAAACATGACAACCATTAAACTTAAACATCAATATCCATCATATAGAAAATATGCGGTAAAGCCCAGGTGGAGCAATGAGAATAAAGAATAACAGGAACCAATCCTTCATCCCACTAGTTGGAAGTAACTTGAACTTACATGCAAACGCAGGGGATACCAGCCAAACAAGAGCTAAATAAGTAGATCCAATCTTGTAATAGTTTCCCAGTACGAGGAGCAGAAACCACTGCAATAAACCAGCCTTGTAGAGCCATCTTTCAGAATCTAACTTAGCAATATTGGCTTGAGCGGATGAAGAGAGTTTCTGAAATCTTTTTGAATATGCAGCAGATAAATATTTTGTTAGAATTATATATCCCAAATGTTGGCCAGTGAATGCTCCCAAAAGAGCAGGCCCACCAAATAAACCTCCCACCAGTAACGGGCTTGAAATATATGGAATTGGTGAGGAAGATACAAGTGGAAGACCTAAGGCAACAAGAGCAGAAAAGCTAACCGAGCATATCCACATGAGTACAATACTCAAACAAGACAATGCCAGTGCAATAACTCCTGAAGAACCGCCCATCATCACTGACGTGACCCATATTAAAAGCGACTGCATTATGGTAGAGTTGTAGAGCATGTTGGCTAAACGCTGACGGAATGTGATCATGTATGTCCCCTGAGATATGTTAGGCATTATATATCAACTATTAAAGCTAGCAACTGCAAACATGAGTACTCTACAAATGTTAAGAAGGTACCAAAACGTCAAAATATATAGCAGTGTCCCCGTTATAAGGTCCATCTTGCTCCACTCCTTTGCCTACTGGAAAATCAGAAGCGGCAGCAGCTCTACGGAGAAAAGCAAGCATATTTTCTCCCAGATGTTGAAGAGAACCAGGTTTCAAAAGCTTTAATTTGTCATTCTGCATGGAATCAGTACGTATTGGTATAGAAACTTATTAGTTGCAGTTAAACATCTAGGCTCTGTTTGGCAGAGCTGTACTTACAAGCAAAGCTGACTAATTTAGAAAGGAGGGAGAGACCAGCTTATTCTTTTCCCCCAAAAATAGTTTCTGCTTTCAAAATAAGCTGCTTTTTAGCGCTTTACCAAACACAAAAAAGTGCTTTGCTTATAAGCACAACAGCTTAAAAGCTCTGCCAAACAGAGCCACAAAGCTTTGAGATTAAGAGTGATTTGAGATTAAGAGTGATAACAAACACAGTGAATGCAGTCATTTACAGGGACAAAATTGATCAAATTTATCTTTCTACTATTTCAGATATACATTATTACAAGTCTTCAAATTTTTATATTCCTTTCACATAATCTCAATTCTTGATATTTTAATGAGGTATGATTCAAACCACAAACTGAGAAATAAAATTTAAGAGCACAAAAGATCTGTTTGTACCTTTTTAAGATTATTAATATCACTGAACAGGTAATGTGATATGGTTCATGACATGCAGATATCATAGCAAGGACATAATCAAGTTCATTGGCCTAAATAGGCTTTGTAAGCATAAAAAAACATTAGAACCTGATTGTCCCTAAAGAAGAACTATGCCACTACATACTGAATTAGTCTGACTAACTTTAGAACCAACTAAGTCCAGATATCTTATGCAACAAGATGATGTATCATAAAAGAAAAACATTGCTGAAACATTCTTAAAAGTGCTTCTGAGAAAAGACATGCATTCGATATTCATTCTGTGGGTTACCTTTGTATGGTATACAGCAGAGTTGTCAACCCAAGCAAAGTCTAGCCCAGAGAGTCCAGCAACCTCTTTATATACTTGAAAATCAGTAGCTGACTTTATTGCCCCAGAAGAAAAGAGATCCTGCAGCGCTAAAGTATATTAAAAACTATAAGTTTCTCACCTGATACAATGGCTAAGAAATAAACTATATGAATCAATTTTCTTTTGTTCAGATAAGACACCAACAGACCTGTGCTACAATCTGTGCAGATGGATACTTGGCTGCTGCTGCAAAGTTCTCAATTGCCCAGGGATGAGGACCAGCCTATACAAATTTGTAGAAGTACATGAAAATGGGGAAAAAAAAGAAATAGGGAGTTACTACAATCAAGTTTAACTACCAGAGCAGGGGTATACTGTTGGGAGGCAGAAGAAAAAGGAAATTCCATTAAGAAGGAAAATTCAACTAGAATCAGAAACATTAAAAGGTTAATAATGAATGAAACCTGACTATTAAGTT
>JAULKK010000006.1:5894064-5906879 GCA_032355705.1 Rubia peregrina
TGGATTTCACCGAACTGCGTAACCAAGTCGTGTGTCTTGCGTGATTTATTTACTTTACGTACTTGGTTAGGACTACGCTGGAACATAGGCAGAACGTAGATTTAATAGTTAAAGTCATAAATGGTAAAACCAGTTTTTCATTGTTGTTTCTTAGATGTCTGAGAACCCTTGCCCACTATTGCTGCAATCGAGAATGAAGTAAGAACTATAAGTTTTTTTTAGTTGTGTTTTACATACTGTTGTTGATGTTTTAGGATTTATCTTTGATCTTTAATGTTTAAGCTCTAAGTATCTTTTTTATGTATGTTGGTGCAATGTTATAATTTCAGTGTTTGATACTTGTGGTGTTTTCATAATTAAGTATGCAACTGATGTTCAGTTTTGTTATTTTGATATTTTAGTGTGTACTTTTGATGTTTTTAAATTTTGATATTGATTTTTTTAAATATTGTATTTGATGTTTCTCAATGTTGTTGTCGGTGATATTATGTGTGTTATTGTGATATTTTAATTTCAGATATTGATATTTTAACTACTGTATGTGATATTTTATGTTTATTTCACATGAATACTTTCCAAGCCAAAGTTCTACGATGCCATGGATGAGATAATAAAAAATGCTACGAGGAATCATGCTCCGGAAAATGTTCCCTTTAACAAAGGACCGAAAATCGACTTTGATCATTGCGTTGATGGAGTAGAAGAGTCATCCTCTTCAAAACCAGTAGGAGGGGAGGAAAGTTTCTGAATAAGAGGGCAACGAAGGGAAATAAGTTGGAGGGAAAATAGAATTTGATTTCTTGGGATGTATTGTTTGAGAATGATGTTTTAAAAATATTGGTTTATTTGTTAGAGGTGAGACTTATTGATGTTTTAAGTTTATTTGAATTTTTTCTGTTTTTATGTTAGCGATGTCTTAAGGCATTTGAACCCTTTTGTAATGAATGATGCTTAACAAGTTATTTCAATGCAACAACAGTGGAATATATAAGTGCAGTGGAGCATATGATTATCTTTTTTAAATCAACATCTTTATCGTTACTTTTGTAAAACATCAAACAAAAAAAATTGACCCATCACAACATAACTGTGCAACATCTTAGTATGACAGTAAATAATAATCAAGTCTCGACAAGCTGATTTTAGATTACCTAAGCATTATGTGTATTTTAATTTTGTATTGGATGTTAATTTATTATTTTTTGGAGGTTTAACTAATTCTATTTGATGTTTAACTATCTTTATTTGATGTATTTATTTAGAATTTATTTTGATGTCTAACTATAATTTAGTGTATTTGTAGTATTTTTATTTGATGTTTAACTATTTTAGTTTGATGTTTATTTTAGTATATTTTATGATTCGATAGTTTAGAGTTTTTATCTGATGTTTAAGTATTTTAGTTTGATATCCATTTAAGTATATTATACTATTTGATGATTTGGAGTTTTTATTTGATGTAATTTATTATTAATTTGATGTTTTATTAGTTAGATGTGAAGTAGAGTATTAGGACCCAATAAATAGCAGTTATACAGTATATTTTGTCAGCCTACACCTGAACTGATTTTGACCCGTCCCCTTCCCACAGCCCGAACCCGGATCCCTCCCAGTTGAACCCTAGTTATCGAAACTCAGACCACCGGCGCAAATTTCTGACGACGACAACTCAAACCTCTCGCCAATCCAACCTTGACGACAACACCGGTGAACCCTTTGTTGAAGCCCTGTCCTCTGACCCCTTTTGAAATTGCCTCAACGACGACTTTATTCCGGCAAGAAACCGACGTTATTCCTGCGACAACAACGCAATTGACGACCGGAGAACTCCCTCTGTATCTTACCCATGAGGATTCGGTTAAACATCAAACGCCAGAAAAGGTTGATCGGTCTCGAATGCCAGACCACCAGAGGTTAAGGCGATACGATGCGATTTGAAGACAGCGGTTGCGATGGTTGATGAAATGGCGGACGGAGGCGAACAATTGTGCTGGAGATGATTGCGATGAAGTCGTAAATGGAGGTGGCGAGTGGCCAATCACGCCAGCGACGGCGACACCATCACCGATTAAGATTTCCCGGAGAATGGGAGGATTTGAATTCTCTTATTTCAAATATTTGCAATTTAGCCCCTAATGTTTATAATTCCTTTTACATTGTACTTCGAATTATAAATGATTACATATTAACCCCACATTTGTGATGATTCTATCTATTACTCGTTGGTCTCACCATGAGACGGTCTCGCAGGAGACGGACTCAAATAATTAATATCATCGAATGTTATGTAGTGCAATTATTATATACAAACTTAATACTATTATATCCACTCCATGTCATAGACTTGAATAGTATAAAAAATACTTAGGATCATCCAAATATACATATTTTACTACAATTAACACACGTGAAGTATCTGCATCGATAGCTGAATAACCTTAATTTTGTATGATATTCAATCCAAATTATAGAGTTATATAGTTTTTTTTTACAAAACATTTATACTAGCATAAAATTCAATAACCTTGTTTATTTTTATTATGAATATTTTTATATGAGAATGAATGGTTTGTCTAAAAATATTTATAAATATAATTTTATATCTAATTATTTATAATATGAAATATTAATGTTTATTAGACATAGTAACTCATATAAATCTAAGATAAAATTTTATGTTTTAAAAAGTATATATATAGACTCATCAAAATAATATTTTTTATACTATTCTTGTAGTGGCAATTGGATTGAAGAAAGGATAAATATTGAAATATAATGAAAGTGGAAAAATCAAATCAAATTTTATTACAACTCAATGGTAAAAAAAGTAAAATTTAAATTTCAAAGAAAATAAGCTAACGTCGTTATTTGTGTGGCGTACCACTGAGAGTGGCGAAGAAGGTCTGGTCTGATACACCCAACAGAAGGGCACTCATTTTTACTAAAGGGCACTATTAGGTTTCATTAAAGAAACAAGTTGCTAGATAAAAAAAGAGTAATAAATCATAAAAGGAAAGGATAAAATTGGAATTCAACACAGTTATGGTAATTATTTAAGAGGGACATTAGGGGGAAAGAACTATTCTAAGAAAAGGGTGTCAATATTAGTGGATCGGAAAGAATATTAGGCCGATACTTTAAGAGTCATTAGAGGGGTCTTTTTTATGCCTCTATGTTAGCTTTTTATGTCTCTATATTAGGCCGATAAATATCACTTGCTGGTTCGAGCCATTTTTGGCCGTTCCATTTTATTATTAACCTGTCAATTTATTTATCAAAACTTCCAGCCGCTAATGAGCTTTTGAGGCTTCGTAAACATCTGCAGAGTGCTGGTAGAATCAACAGGCAGAATAAAAAATGAGTCTTTTGTTCATACTCTTCATTAGAATACAATCAACCAAAGGGATACTACTGTTGTGCTGCTTGTGTAACAACATAAGCCAAAATCAAGTGTTCCAAAAATATTTTTATTACATGTTGAAATCTAAACCCCAAGTACGTACTAGTGATCATCAACGCGGAAAATTGCTGGTCACAAGTTCTTCAATGCAGATTCGTGAGTTGATTTCTGTGGCGTCAATTTCGCCAACAGCGCCTTGTTATTGCAGTGCTCAGCATCGACGAAATAGAACTTATCGTTGGCTTTGAAGGTTACAAAAGGCCTATTGGTCTCCGCTGGCCTGATATCTGCAAATTTGATAGTTTTTGGAGTGAAAGAAGCTAACCATGTCATCATATCCACTTCGAACTTGTCAGAACCCGGCTGCCATCTGAGTTTATGGATATAAGGACTCACGAACCAGTGAAGGGCAGCAGTAGTAGAAGCACTGATGAATATCACTGAGGATGCCACTGCGCCCTTCAGAATCACATTCATGTCTGGAGATGTCATGAAGGTTATGACAGGGCCCAACGAGACAGACAGGCAGCAGGTTGAAAGGGACAAGAGTTTGACTTTCTTGATAGTGCTCGATATTGGGCCATGGTAAACAACATCTGAGTCTTTTTCGTCTTTCCCTGGTTCAACCCCTCTTTGGGGTCCGATGCTAATCCTGCTATCTCCATCTGGTGCTGACGATTGAGAAAACCATCGCCTCTGAAAATCAGCAGGCTGTGTGGTTCTGGTGGCGTTGATGGCACTTGATAATGTTCTGGCTGTATTCAGATTGCAACCTGTAGGGTAAATTTGTTAGTAGGGCACTATGAGAAGAAATGTAGCCGCAGAATAGACTTTGTTTAAACTGAACAGATCATTTAAGATTTCTGAGAGGGACAGAGCCACAGACATCATCAGCAATCAAAATTTGAGCAGTAAGCAATCCAAATAGAAACTATTTCCAAAAACTTTTGACACATTAAAATCCAACAAGCAATCAAAATTTTGACACATTAAAATTAGTTCAAAAAAGGACTGCTCGTGCGAGAGTATAAGATCAACTGCAGTCGTGCGAGAGTATAAGATCAACTGCACTCGTGCCAAGATTGCTCAACTATCACTATACAGGATTGTATTTGACATTTAGAAACAATTTCCAAGAACAAAATCTATCTCAAGTGGTGATATGATATCTATCTAGTGCTCCCAGGTGCTAAATTGCACAGGTTTACGAGTGGCACAAGCAACCACATCATTTAGCAAGAAGCTGGTTAAAGATACATAGTTTTCAGGGGATTTTCCGAATCTACCACAAGGAAATGGCACAGCCGTCTGATAATCAATGGCAGAAAAAATAACATGTTCCATGGATTTGAGGCTAGTATTACCAATTTACCAGTCTGATATAAAAGCAAGCTGATGAACTGGAGGCAGAACATCCAACATACACCAGTACAAAAATAGCCATAAAAATGAGCACAATGTTACAACTTCTTCAATAAAGAGATTAAAAAAATACCATAAAGTAAACACTCCCTCCGGCCTCCGCTCTAGAATGCTTTGCTTCACTTAATGATTTATGTTTCCAGTTCTTTTACACTGCATACTCTCACTTATATTGACACATGCGATCCAAAATCTTCCCACAGCTATTAGTAAGAACATAAAGGGAAAAAATAGGGACAAAGAGCTTATTTTGTGTATTACACAGTACATTAGCGGAACAAGACCCTTTAAGTGAAACGCACGGAGTAACACATACTCCGTAGTATGCTTTTCAGCATCCAACATGCAGATACCCAGGCTCCTAACAGCACAAGCATTACAAACAAATCTTTTTTATCAATTTCAAGCTCATTTTTTACTCAAGAGTCAAGACATCAATAACAGTTTTCAATTGAACTGTTAAACTATCCCCTAAGCATATCATCGCGGCCATCAAATCCTTTTTATCAATTTCATGCTCATTTTTTACTAAAGACATCTATCCCCTAAGCATATCATCGCGGCCATCGGACACATACTATGCATCTAATAATGGATATGCAACATACAGTTGACCTAAAGCCAATGGAGTACCACCAAAAATTGCATTTCACATTTTCAGATTGAATCAAGAAAAATTATCCATAACCCATCTCGCATGGGTCATGAAGAATTAAACTTTGAGGCTCAGAAAGTCTTATAGATACAACATACATCTCGAATTTGTGAACAACAATAAAGCTATAACTTAAACGGGCAAATAAGCAGAGTGTGAAAACTGGGAGAGAAGAAAACAGAAACCTGAGCTGAAGCTTGTGGCTCTGAGATGATGCGTTTGAGATCGGACCAATTGAAGAAGTGCGGTTCTGGCCATTTTCTCTGGCGAGCTTAAAAACGAATAAATTTGCGATCTTGCAATGCCGCGACAGGGTTTTGCTCTACTGCTTCAGCTTAGAGGGTTTAAGATTGAGACTGGAATGTTGTCTGATGAGTAACTAATTATTAAAAATTAAAAGTGAACCTCGGGGCATCAGGGCATTTGGTCTAGTGGTATGATTCTCGCTTAGGGTGCGAGAGGTCCCGAGTTCAATTCTCGGAATGCCCCATCTCTTTCTACTTTTTTTTAACCTAAGTTCTTGCTTGGAGATTCTGATTTCATTTATGGCAATGGAAAGACGGGTGAATTAGAATTATAGAAAAATAAAAGGTTTTGGTTGTAATATTAAAATTTTATTATGTAACGTGCAATAGTTATAAATTTATGATCCGATTAATGCAACTCAAAAATTTTATCTTGATTTCTTCTAATTTTTTGTTTAAACCTTGGTCTTTTCATTAGTTATGGAAAGATCATTTTTCAAAAGACAAACTCTTTATTTATTTATTTTATAATTTACTAATTTCCGGTTTAATTTGGAGAAAATCTCCTATAATACCAACTAACGGGTTAGACCAATCATGAAAAATCTTGTTTAAATAACTTTTAGGTTCAAAATATAATTATTTATACAATGTGATACATTATAAAAGTTTTTTAAAGTTGGAAACTCGTTGCAATAAATAAATACAAACATCAAACTATCTCAATAATTGCATCAATTATAAAATTATTGCATCTAACGGTTAGTCAATCTAAACAAAACTTTGTCTTTAGTTTGTGTTTGAAGATTCTAATTTTATTTATTCATTTTTTTATAGAGTTTGGTATTTTCTCTTTTAGTTCGTTGTTGAAGATCCTGATTTTAGTTAGTATTTTTTGGACATAGTCTGTCTTTTTGTGAGGCCATGACCATTTTATTTAATTTTTGACAAATCCATATCATTATTTTTGTTTTCCCACCAAGGGGTGAGACTTTTGTGTAACTTATACAATAAAATAGAATGAGTCTCCCACTATAACCCACACCAATATGGTGTATAGCATTGAGAAACTATGAGAATGCAACTCTCGGAGAGGAGGGGAGATTTGAACTCGAGTTGTCATAGTAGTACTGATGTCCACCCTAAGTTGGGATTGATTTTGGGCAGGGCCTCGAGACTGCTCGTCGAGAGTTTTCCCAATTGGTAGTGATTTCTATTCCACCCTCAATGTACTACCCCTTGATTGATTAGAGGTCAATCGATCGGAGTCTGTCCAGCGTAATTACTTCGTGAGTGTTGCGAAATAACATAATATGTCTATACATTCTCAAGAGATGGCGCCACTTGATGAAACCCTAACCTAAAGGGTGTTAGGCCGAACAAGATTTTCCCTCGAACTTATACTTCGTTGGAACCTCTGAAAGGGTGGGGACTCTCTACCTGTGTTTATAAACCTTATAATCATGGTTGTATTCAATATGGAATAATAAAATATATAGTAACCCCCTTTGTTATTATCATAGAATGAAATTACTTGTAGGTGAGATATTCCTTATAATGAGGTTGGAGAGAAAGACTCATATGAGACCGTCTCACCATAAGTTATGGTGAGACAAACTAATAAGTAAACTTTTAAAAATTATATAATGTACCCCATGTCATTTCTCATCTTTAAATAATTATATTTAGACACCCCGTCTCACCATAAGAATGAGTGAGACCGTCTCACTCAAGTCTTTGTCGAGGTTGGAAGCTCCTGAAGAGATCCATTAAATGACCGCCTTACGTCATGGAGTATATTGGGATCACAGCCTTGCCATGTCGATTTGAGTTCGTAACCCACGAAAGGGTTTCATTGGAGCAAAAGGCGATGACGCTCGTCCGCAGCGCCACCACCTGTCCGACACCACATGCCTTGGTTCATACAAGTGAAGTGACTGAATTCTCTAAAACCACATCATATGAACAGTTTACGTTTTTTAGAGGAAAGGGGAGTTTAAGGTCTTTTATTTTTACATATCCACACTTCAATTTAGTACTCGCTCTGTTCCATAATAAATGGTGGAATTATTTTTAATAATCTTCAATGTTTGACCATCAATATCTCTAACTACATACTCTCTTCGTCCCTCTATAACTATCTCACTTCTTTTTTCACTATTCAATGTTGATTTTATAATGTTAATATCTTAAATTATGTACTCCCTCCATTTTTTTATTGGCATCATTTCCATTTTGGGATGGTCTTTTTATATTGAGACATTCCTCTTTTGACAAATCCTAAATTAATTTTATCCACCAAATTTACTTTTTTTTCTACTAATTCAACCTACGCTACTCATTTCACTTTTTAAAAGAACTTGTGTCATTTGGAAGAGGAACAATATTTAGAGACCAGAGGGAGTATAACAATAAATTATAATATATATATTCTAAAAATATGTGTTATGATAAATTTAACAATATCTAATATGATAATTTCACATTTGTATTTTTTATTATAGATTTTTATAATGCAAATAGTATTAACTTTATTTATGTATAGTGAAGTAAGACATATACAGATGGACAAAGGGAGTACAACGCATGAACATTTAAAAAAAATTTAAAAAATATTAAGGTGCATCTAATAATATTTCATATGATATTTTTTTATATGTATACATATTAATTTATATTCATGATCAAAGTTGAAAATGTTTAACTTGAAAAAAGTATTCATATAATTTATTATGAGACAAAGGGGTGTATTAGTTATATTTAATTTAATAAAACTGACTTAGTTTAGTCCTATTGTTCCAATTTTGTACAAGTATTCTTTTTTCCAATGCATTCCAGTTCATTTCTAATTTAGTTCATTTCAGTACATTTTTTTCCAGGAGTATATTTTTTTCTAATTTAGTTCATTTCAGTTGAAAAAAATGTCTGACCACCCAGATCACTACACATCCTATAGTCTCCTACTGCTATTATGGGTCACCCCGAGCCAAAAAGATCAGCGGCACTCCAGCCTGTTTCGCCTGCTTCCGGTACATTACACTAGAACGCCGATGGCTTTATGTAATGCACCAAAACATTGACACAAGCTTAACTAAAGTCTACAGTATTGTTAATGGAATAACAACCTCTATCCGACTAAAATTCTCTTAAACTACAACACTACAAACTTCCATATTCCTCTATCCCACTCTTCCTTTTTTTTCTTTTCTTTTCAATTCCAGTTTTTTCTAATTTAGTTCATTTCGAAAATAAAATGCCTAAGTTCCACTTAGAAAATTACCACCCAGATCACTATACATCCTATAGTCTCCTACTGCTATTATGGTTCACCCAGAGCCCAAAAGTCCAGCTGCACTCGAGCCTGGTTCGCCTGCTTATGGTACATTACACTAGAAAGCCATCGTTTTTCTGTAACAAACCAAAACATTGATACAAGTTTAACTACACTCTACAATATTGTTAATGTAATGACAACCGCTATCCGACTTAAATACTCTTAAACTACAACACTACGAACATCCATATTTCTCCATCCACCTCTTCCCTTTTTGTTTCTTTTTCAATTATATTTTTTCTAATTTAGTTCATTTCGAAAATAAGTTGACTAAGTTCCACTTAGACAATTACCACCCAAATCACTAAACATCCTATAGTCTCCTACTGCTATTATGGTTCACCCCGAGCCCAAATGGCCAGCTGCACTCCAGCATGGTTCGCCTACTTCCGGTACGTTACACTAGACGGCCACCAGATTTCTGTAACAAACCAAAACATTGAAACAAGTTTAACTACAGCTTACAATATTGTTAATGTAATGACAACCTCTGTCCGACTTAAATGCCCTTAAACTACAAAACAACAAACTTCTATTTTTTTTATCCTACTCTTCCTTCTTCTTTTTTCAATTCTATTTTTTTCTTATAATTTAGTTCATTTCAAAAACAAATTGCCTAAGTTCTACTTAGACAATTACCACTTAAATCAATATACATCATATAGTCTCCTACTGTTATTATGGTTCACCCTGAGCCCAAACAGCCAAATGCACTCCAGCCAAGTTCCCCTGTTTCCGGTACACTACACTAGAAGGCCACCGACTTTCTGTAACAAACCAAAACATTTATACAAGTTTAACTACAGTCTACAGTATTGTAAATGTAATGACAACCTCTATCCGACTTAAATACCCTTAAACTACAACACAACAAACTTCCATATTCCTCTATCTTACTCTTCCTGTTTTTTAAAATAAAAAATACGTTTTTTTTTCTAATTTAGTTCATTTCAAAAATAAAATGCCTAAGTTCCACTTAGACCATTACCACTCAAATCAATACACATCCTATAATCTCCTACTGTTATTATGGCTTACCACGAGCCAAAAAGGCCAGATGCACTCCAGCCTGGTTCGCCTGCTTCCAATGCACTACACTAGAACGCCGCCGACTTTCTGTAACAAACCAAAACATTGGTTCAAGCTTAACTACAGTCTATAATATTGTTAATGTAATGACAACCTCTATTCGACTTAAATGCCCATAAACTACGACACTACAATTAAACTACCATATTCCTCTATCCTACTCTTCTTATTTTTTTCACTCTTTTAAAAAAAATCTATTTTTTCTAATTTAGTTCATTTAAAAAATAAGATGCCTAAGTTCCAAATAGACAATTACCACCCAAGTCACTATACATCATATACTCTCCTACTACTATTATGGTTCACCCCGAGCCTAAAAGACCAGCTGCTCTCCATCCTGGTTCCCCTGCTTCTGGTACATTACACTAGAAGGCCGCCGACTTTTCTGTAACAAACCAAAATATTGATACGAGCTTAACTACAGCCTATAGTATTGTTAATGTAATTACAACCTCTATCCGACTTAAATACCCTTAAATTACATCACTACAAACTTCCATATTCCTCTCTCCTACTCTTTCTATTTATTTTTATTTTTTTCAATTCAATTTTTTTCTTCTAATTTAGTTCATTTTGAAAATAAGATGCCTAAGTTCCACTTAGACAATTACCACCCAAATCACTATACATCTTATAGTCTCTTACTGCTATTATGGTTCAACTCAAGTCCAAAAGGCTAGCTGCACTCCAGCCTATTCGCTTGTTTCAGCTACATAACACTAGAAGGTTGCCGACTATCTGTAACAAACAAAAACATTGATACAAGCTTAAATATTGCCATTATATTGTTAATATAATGGCAACCTCTATCCGACTTAAATGCCCTTAAACTTCCATATTCTTCTATCCTACTCTTCCTTTTTCTTTTTTCTTTTTTTCAATTCAAATTTTCTAATTTAGTTCATTTCAAAAATAAAATGCCTAACTTCCACTTGTACAATTAACACCCAAATCACCATACATCCTATAGTCTCCTACTATAATTATAGTTCACCCCGAGCCTAAAAGGCCAGCTGCACTCCAGCCTGGTTTGCCCGCTTCCGGTACATTACACTGGAAAACCGCCGACTTTCTGTAACAAACTAAAACATTGATAAAAGATTAAATATAGTCTACATCATTGTTAATGTAATGACAGCCTCTATCCGACTTAAATGCCCTTAAACTACGACACTACAAACTTCCATATTCCTCTATCCTACTCTTCCTGTTTTTTTCTTCTTTTTCTTTTTCAATTCTATTTTTTTTCTAATTTAGTTCATTTCAAAAACAACAAGGCTAAATTCCTCTTAGACAATTGCCACCCAAATCACTATACGTCCTATAGTTTTCTACTGCTATTATGGTTTACCTCAAGCCCAAAAGGCCAGCTCCACTCCAGCCTGGTTTGCATGTTTTCGGTACATTACACTAGAAAACGGCTGGTTTTCTGTAACAAACCAAAACATTGTTACAAGCTTAAATATAGTCCGCAGTATCGTTAATGTAATGACAACCTCTATTCAACTTAAATGCCCTTAAACCACGACACTACAAACTTCTTTATTCCTTTATCCTACTCTTCCTTTTTTTCGTCTCTACTTTTTTCGAATTTAGTTCATTTCGAAAATAAGATGCCCAAGTTCCATTTAGACAATTACCACCCAAATCACTATACATCCTATAGTCTCCTACTGCTATTATGGTTCACCCCTAGTCCAAAAGGACAACTGCACTCTAGCCTGTTTTGCTTGCTTCTGGTACGTTACACTAGAAAGCCGCCGACTTTCTATAGCAAACCAAAACACTGATACAAGCTTAACTATATTTACAGTATTGTTAATTTAATGACAATCTCTATCCGACTTAAATGTCCTTAAACCACGACATAACAAACTTCCATATTCTTATATCCTACTCTTCCTATTTTTTGTCAATTCTATCCCCCCCCGGAATTTAGTTCATTTCAAAAATAAGATGCCTAAGTTCCACTTAGACTATTACCACCCAAATCAATATACATCATATAGTCTCTTACTGTTATTATGGTTCACCTCGAGACCAAAGTGCCAGCTGCACTCCAGCATGGTTTTGCCTGTTTCCGGTACATTACAGTAGAAGGCCGCCGACTTTCTGTAACATGCCAAAACATTATTACAAGCTTAACTACACTCTACAATATTATTGTTAATGTAATGACAACCTCTATTCGACTTAAATGACCTTAAACTACGGCACTACAAACTTCCATATTTCTCTCTCCTATTTTTTTCAATTCTATTTTTTTTCTAATTTAGTTCATTTTGAAAATAAGATGCATCCACTTAGACAATTACCACCCAAATCACTATACATCCTATAGTCTCCTACTACTATTATGGTTCACTCCGAGCCCAAAAGGCCAGCTGCACTTCAGCTTGGTTCACCTTCTTTCGGTACATTGCGATAAAAGGCTGTTGACTTTCTGTAACAAACCAAAACATTGATACAAATTTAACTACAAGTCTACAATATTGTTCATAGGGAAAAGATAACAAATGACCCTATAAGATTAAGAAACTGCAGGAATGACCTTGTAAAATCTGAAAGTGCAAAATCAACCCTATGTTTTGATAAAAGTGCCAATTTAACCGGAAATGACCATTACACCCCTTTGAGGAAAAAAGAAAATTTCAGAAAATATAAAAAGAC
>JAULKK010000006.1:5973160-5986517 GCA_032355705.1 Rubia peregrina
TTATCTTCATTTCTTCTAATTTACACTTTAAACATTGGTCTTTCCATGACTTATGGAAATACCGTCTTTCAAGAGACAGACTCTTAAAAGAAAACATCTGAATTAAGTAAGTGTGTCATAAATATCAAAACATGTGGTGTATTTTCTTTCAAGTGCATGGTTTCGGCAACGGTTTGATTCATATATTTTCGTTTTCGTTTCGTTTTCGTTTTATTAATTAATCGTATTATGTTTTATTATTATATTATTAATTTGTTTAGTTTAATTATTATGAGTAGTTAATTTTTATATTGGCATGGAATAACAAGTGTTAGTCTATAAATTGTGAGGCCTAATTGCTTTATAATTGATTCTTGCATGTTCTTGATTGTTCTTGGTTGAATTCATTTCTAATATGTTTAAGTCTAACCAACTTGAATGTTTTTAGAATATAGCTATCTAATTTCGCCAATACTTAATTGTTGGATGGGATTAGTAAGTGGCACAATCTTGTGAAAAATGGCTAACTAGCTAATACTGTAATAGCAATATAGAGAATAATTGAGTGTGCATTGTTATTTGCTTTGCTAAATGCTATATTGGGTTCTTTTAATTCTTAATGCTATCAAAGTGTGTTCTGCTTTAGCGAATACTTTTTGGGGACATTTTGCTAAGGGAAACAACTAGTTGATTGTAATTGATTAACTGTCGATAAAGTAAGAAAGAATTGAGGAGGTTAAACGTACCTACTTTGCTATAACCGATAGATGTGTAAGAATTGATTTATCATTGCGCTTATGATCGATAGTAACTAGCATTAGTTATTCTTAGCTGATATCATTCGCATATAGATTTATTTATCATTTTTAGATTCATTATTTGAAAATTTTAGTGTTAGGATTCATTCTTAAAATTAAGGAGTGTGGGCATCACCAAAAGAGTTGTGAAATTAGTATGAAGAGAAATTAGAATTATTACTTTTGCTCCTTGTGGGATCGATTCTGCTTACCGGTGTACTAATTAGTATTTTCCTGGATCGATTTTGCTTAACGGTGTACTAATTAGTATTTTCCTGAGTGAGTTTGCAGGTTATTTGGCTAGTAAAACGACTCTCACCAGGCCACTATTTTTTAGACCATTCTAATTAAAGTACAGCCCTAAGCAGCTAAAGAAGAGAGTTTAATAAGGCCGGTTCATCTCTCTAATATAAATCCCCGTTCTTCCCTAATTCAGTAACTGAAATTACATCAAACACTTCTATTAAAAATATGAGCTCCTATCATAAAACCAATTGACACTATGTAGGGGTAATTCATGATCTTATATATTGAGTCGTAACTATGTCAACCACCGATGTGAGACACTTGATGAATGTCTTTTCACCGATGTAGATCTCTCGTCGTGATCCTCGAAGTACGTCCGATCTGCAAGACAAAGCCCCCGGTGTCCGGGGGGTAAACACTCCGAAGCTTAAGTTAGTTTAAGCCTTGTGTTCAGAGTGTATTGAATAGAATGAAGGCTTACCAGGCCTGTTGTATTTATAGGAGACGATCCCGACATTGTCTAGGGTTTAAACTCCTTTTCCATATTTGATATGTATAGTAATTCGAGTACAATATGGTAACTCGAGATAGCTTCCTCGTAGGATTCAGTAATATCCTTAATTAGGATTGGATCACGCATCCCTTTATGGGCCTCGGGTTGGACTTTAGATGCTACCCTAAGCTCGAAGCTCGCGGGCCTCGAAGGGTCGAGGCCCAGGTATCATCAAATTTCGCCCCGAAATTCAACGATTTTACTTTATTAAATATATGTTTTATACCAAACATCATGTACTTACAATTTATTATTCTAAGGATGCTACTAATACTTAAATTCCTTAACATGATTTTTTTCTACTATAGTTTAGTTATTTAACTCATCAACTATGACTTCTTATCTAAAGGCATTCAATAAATTTGGTCCCAAAATTTAATTTCTAAATCGGGTAGAAAATTTCCTTCGCTCTTTTTTTAAAAATAAAAATTAATGAAACTAGCTTCATTAGTAGTGTTGTATTACTTCTAATGAAAAGAGAGTTAACAAATTTGGTCCAAAAATTTAGCATGTAAGTTGGTTGAAAAGTTTCATATATAAAGCAATTATAAAATTTGATTTAAAGAAAAAAAGAAATAAAAAAGAAACAAAACGTTAGAAAAATGGGGTGGGCGGTCAACCCCACCCCAAGACACATAATTATGCAGTCATTTCAAGACAAGGAGTATGGCATGCAGCGATATTATTTGGTTGAAGCTTGCCAGAAGCCCCACTTCAACAATGCGGCTTCACCATTATTAAAAAAAGAAAAATAAATAAATTTGATGAAGTCACATTTTGAAAATGCGTCTTTGAATTTCCATAATAAAAAATTTGTATGAAACGCTAAAGTCGAGGATGAAGACATGATTAAAAAAGGGAAAAGAGGAAGACGCATTTTAGAAATGCGCCTTCTCCAGCCCAATTTTTTTAAAAAAATCAAAAACCCAGAGGACACATTTTCGTAATGCATCCTCACCATTTGCATCCATCAAGTGATACTGTATCCCTATTCATGGAAATTTCTCATCAATAGTCTATTATTCAAAAGTAGAATCAACTTAATTAGTTGAGAAAGTAATAGTTCAATAAACAATACCATGCTCCTTTATTAAACTTTTTCATGAGATTTTACATAAGCTAGTTACTTGAACTTTCTGGTGAATTCAGGAATCTTTATAGCAAAAGTTACCCAAACTCTGTCGCATGCATTGTCCAGAAATCTGAAACATGCATATCTTCATGCCTTGTTGAAATACAAAACGAGAATCACCCCCAAGAAACCAACTGCAAAACCAGGTGCAATACCTGCATATAGCCACGCCCACTCAAACTCACCACTATCATCATCATCTGAATCTGGTCCATTTTGTTTGGTGGATTGTACAGAGCCATCATCACCAGGACAACTCCTATTGAGTAGCTTTCCACAGAGTCCATTGTTCCCTTCAAAGGTAGATGGATGAATCAAGGTGTCGAAATGATTTCCTGATGGTATCTTTCCTTCCAATTTGTTGAAGGAAAGGTCGAGATAGGCCAGGTTGTCTATGCTAGCCAAACTTTGAGGAATGGTTCCGGAAATTTGGTTCATTGACAAATCTAATGACTCCAGAAACTTCAGATTGCTGATCCTTTCTGGAATCCTTCCCGACAGGTCATTATTTGACAGATTCAGACTTTGCAAACCTGTAAGATTCATCTACTCTTCAGGGATATCGCCTTGTAAATGATTTCCCGATAGAGATATGAACTTTGCATAGGGAAGGCTCGAGGAGTACTCTAATTCTGTTCCTTTGATACAATTCAAAAGTGTATTAACGTAGCCATCGCGTCCAATAAAAATAGTACTAATATAAGGATCATATATTGACATTCCATTCAAGCTACCCAGACAAGGAGGAATCGTGCCAACCACATTATTGTGTGCCAGATTTAATACATGAAGGGACGGCAACATGCAGAGATTTACAGAAATCTCACAAGAAAAACTATTTGATTCAAGCCTCACATGCTCCAACTTTGACAATTGTTTTCCCATCCACGCAGGTATACATCCTCGCAATTCATTTTCGTCCACATCAAAAGTTTCTAACTTTGTCAAATTCTGAAATGACGCCGGAAGCTCCCCGAATAGGTTGTTCCCGTTCAAATGTAGGAACGTGAGGTGATTCAAAGAACCAAGTTCCACCGGAATTTGACCAGAAAGTCTATTATTTGACAAATCCAATATTACTAAGCGCAATAAATTTCCGAGGCACAAAGGAATCTTTCCCGTAATATGGTTGTTGGCAAGAGACAAAACACTTAGCATCCTAAAGTTGCATAATTCAGTAGGAATGTTGCCAGTGATGTTGGCATTACTCATAATCAAGGTTTCAAGATTCCTTTGGGTTCGAAGCCAGTAAGGAAATAGTTGGGTATTTAAACTGACATTGTCCATTTCAAACCTATCAATTTGAAATGGAGGGATCCACTGGGAGCTCACATTAAGAAAAAGGAATGGGTTTCTAGAAATGATCAAGCCTCGTAAACTTGTGAGTCCCACCAAAGAGGATTCGGACAACTCACCGGTCAAGAAATTTCCAGAAAGATCTAATTGTTGCAAGTTGGTGAGGTTCCCAAAAGTCAAAGGAAATTTTCCAGTCAATTGACTATCATTCAGATCAAGAGTGGTTAGTTGTGTAAGATTACCCAATTCATTTGGTATTTTCCCATTCAGTTCGTTGCTTGGCATGGAAAGGCGGTCTAAAGAAGTTAAGTTGGCAATACAAGAAGGAAGTGAACTCTGAAGGTCACTGTAGCTAAGATCTATATCAGTGAGACGAGTTAGGCTACACAATGAATTTGGAAAAGTAGAACCCAATGAGTCTAAGACAATATTAAGAGTAGTAAGAGTGGTTAATTTTTCAAACTTGTTGGAAATCGAGCCTTGCAAACCATTGCTGAACATGGCAAGATAGTCAAGGCTGGTAAGATTGTAAAACCAAGGAGGCAAGATATATCCAATGTAAGTTCCTTGAAGGTAAAGTGAGAGAAGGGATGTAACATTAATATGCGAAATATCAAAGTGTATAGTACTAGGAAGCTCACAAGAGTATAAAGCCAGTGATGACAACGAAGAAAGCTTGCTCAAAGAATGTAACCAATCCACAGAGTCACTTAGGTTGGTGTCAAGAAGCTCCAAACTTTGTAAAGAAGAAAGTCCGGTAATCCAATTTATACCTTTGGCACTTAGGGAAAGTCCGGTACTAAAAGAGGAGAGACCACCAAGAGAGAGATTTTGCAAATTAGTGAGATTACCAAGTTGCTGAGGAATCTCCCCCACGAATCCTGCTTCCAGGAGGTTGAGATACTGCAAATTTCTGAGGGAACCAAGAAAAGATGGAATAGAGATACCTTCAAAATCACTGTCACTAAGATCCAAATACTCCAGATGCTCCAGTTTGAGCAAGGAGGAATTTATATGGCCTCCCAAAATGCACTCGCCATAACATAAGTACGAGAGCGAGCTCGTGAGATCAATCTTTTGAACGCGGCCAGTAAGGATGTCACAAGTAACTCCATACCAAGAGCAGCAATCACGCCCTGTCCACGATGACAAGCGGTTATATTTATCGATCAGGCTTCCTCTGAACTCCATCAGAGCTTCCCGTTCGATTTGGAGGCACCTTGAATTTGAAGCGTGGGAAAAATGAATATATATGTGGGTGAAGAGAATGATTACTATCAACTGCAGCATTTTGGTACTACTGTTGTTTCTGATACTTCCCATTATACAGTTTGAATAATCAGCTAGAAATACTCTTTGGCAATATTGTAATGTGTCTTGGGTTGTTAATTGTTATCCAATTTATACAAAATCCAATGTATACAAGTTTTACATTTCAACTGCGCTAGTCAACTGCCCTTGACAAATCAACTGCTCTAGTCACTCTCGTATGTCTTCATGGAATTAATTCGTTTGTGGAAAACTTTCGAATAAAAATCTTGAGGACCATAAATGCTACTACTCAACTAATAATTATGTAATAAATAAATCGACGACTAAGATATTCAAATGAGTCCGTCTCTTGAAAAATGGTATTTTCATTAGTTATACAAAAATCAAAGTTTAAACTGTAAATTTTTTTGTTGCTTTGATTGAATCATAAACTTATAACCATGTGCGTTGCATAATAAATTTTTAATATTGCAACTAAAATCTTTTATCTTTCTATTATCCTAACTCAATCATATCTTTTCGTGTGTATATGAAAAGGACGATTTTTTCCAATAACCTGTCTATTAAAATTATCAGTTTTTGTCGGACGGAAATTGTAATGTATTTGTCGGACGGAAACTATAATGTATCATATGACTTACGAAGTCTTTATGTAATTAATTCTTTTGTGGAAAAATTTCTAACAAAATTCTTGAGGACCATGAATGCATCTCAACTACTCTCTCTATCCAAACCAATATGTAATTTAACTATTCACTTAGTTAAAATTACTTAATTTTAACCTCAAAGTTGAATTTATGAATAAGTTAGGAGATTATTGTACTCCCTCCGTTTTACTAAGAGTGACACACTAGATTTAGACTCTTGGATTAATGGGAAGAAATTGAGTGGTTGAAATTAAATGTAGAAGTAAAAAGTGGAATGAGTGGATGGAATTGAAGGAATTTTGCCAAAAATGGAAAGTGTGCCATTTAAAAATAAATAAATAATGTAAGTGTGCCAGAAATAGAGAAATTGAAAGAGTATATGATTTTGTTCGATTCGTAATAATATGTATTTTAAAAATATTAATTTTTAAAAATTATATCCACACACAACTATAGCTATCAACAACAAAAATTGAGTCAACTGGTGAAAGTGAAAGTGCGTAGCATTGGTTTGGATGAAAGGCGTATTATTTCTATGTGTATAATAAATAAATCGACGACTGATATATTTTGTCCGAAGCAAATTATAATGTATCCCTGGATATGTTCCGTCCGGTATAATTTGTGTGTAATATTTAAAAAAGTTAAATTACTTAAGTCTTGGATAAATAGACTTCCATAAACATATAGAAAGACGGGGTTAAAAAGGTAAATGATTTAGTTACAATCTTAAAAATTTATTATACGTGTTATTCAAAAAAACAATAATTTATTATACGTGCAGTAGTTTTAATTAAGTTTATGACCCGATTAATGCAACCCAAAATTTTTATCTTGATTTCTTATAACCTTAATATTTCCATAATTAATGTAAAGACTGTCTTTGAAGAAGCGGACTCTAAATTATGAAATATAAATTTATCTTTTTTACTTATTATAAATACACATGAGATGCGAGTATTACTGGAGGTGGAGGTACTGTTTTCATCATTTCATGTGTATCCTGGATGCTATATATGAATTATTTGTCAGAAATACATTTTGAGGAAGTTTCTATATATGAATGTTAGCAAATTATCACAATATTAATAGCAAATTATCACAATATTAATTACGCCTAAGCTTAACTATTTTTATGTACTTCGGTTTTGGTTCCTTGACAAATCAACTGCTCTAGTCACTCTCGACTGACTTAAGAAGTCTTTATGGAATTAATTTGTTTGTGGAAACTTTCTAATAAAAATCTCGATGACCATAAATGCAACTCAACTAAAATATTAATGTATTCAAATTAATTACTATGTATCAGAAATATATTTTGAGAAGATTCCAGGAATGTGAGTTATCACATAATTAATTACGCCCTAGCTATCGAAAATTTTAATCAATTAAACTAACCAACAGACTTTTCTTGATCAATTTTAGAAGTTACAAACTAAAGCATTCCTTCTTTTAATCATTAGAAGTTTTAAATTAAGGACCTTTTTCTTTTCAACTTAATTCCATGATTCTCAAATCTATATATAGGGGTGGCAATATTGACCCATTACCCGCGGGTCAAGCGGGTTGTTTATTTTCAAACCCGGATGGGTATGGATAAAATGGGTTATGGGTCAAACGGGTAATGGGTCAAATGGGTAATTATAAAATATGGGTCGGACGGGTTTGATTTGTGGGTTAACCGCGGGTCAATAAAATGATCAAACCCATGAGTTAGACCCGCGGGTTTACCCATTTCCATTTGCCTAAAACCCATATTTTTCTTTCTATTTTTTCCCATTTCCCTCTTCAATTTTTTGGACTCTGAACTCCCTTAAGCAATCCATTCACATGCTGCATGGAACTGCTATGTATTACTTCTGCAACCTACGCCATAAACTTATAATTTATGTGTCGACATTATTTTTGTTCTGGAATTCTTTGAAACCATGCATATGTTTCAAATGGCCAACGAAGAAAAGAGTTGCTGACTTCTTACTAGAAATAAACTTACATCGGTACATCACTCATCTTTGCCATTTTACCATTCTTCGAATTTACATCTTTGTCATGTTTGGTTAGCTATTGTTCCTTAAAACTCTTATTTATAGTTACATACGCTTCATCTATTTGTTTTGCTTAAAATTTTAGATTATCTTGAAGGTAATAACAATGACTTTGTTTCTGAGAACAAAGCTTCATATACAGACACAATTACTGATGGAGGCTTGCTCATGAGTGCTCTCTTTTTCACTTTTGTTGTGATCATGTTCAATGGGTTGTCAGAACTTTCAACGAGTAAGACGCACAGGTGAAAGAATAGAAGGGTTGAATACATGCATAAGAAAAAGAAAGGTTGAGCACATAAGTTATAAATTTTATAAGAAAACCGAAAAAACAATTTTTTATAGAAAAACTTAATACAAGAAAATATATGAAAAATCTCAAATTTATATCTCAATTCATACGGGTTTATATTATAACTCATATGGGTTGAAACCCGCGGGTTTATCCATATGGATTGATATGTAAACTCATATGAGTCAACATATGGGTTGAAACCCATAGGTTTACCCATTTTAACCCGTGAATAGAGTAATTTTCAAGCCGCGGGTTGAGCAGATTTCAACCTGACCCATTTTTTACCGTCATAAAATGAGTTGAAATAGGTCATACCCATATTTTTTACTACCCATATTTGACCCGTCCGCCCATTTGTCACCCTTGACTGAAGTGTTTAAAAATCTTGAACTACTATAAAGTGCCTGAAAATAACAGAGTTGAAATGGTAGATATCTATCTAGAAGGGAAGTCTGAGGTATGGTACCAGGGGGAGAAATAATGGCATGAGTTTAGTGAACCACTGATCAAGAGGTTTAGTGAAGTATGGGGAAGGGATGATTTTGAAGAATTCAATAAATTATACTCCCTCTATTCCAACTCAAATTACCCATCAACTTTATAGCACTATTTTCTATCAAACTTTAACCACATATTTGAATGGACATATGATTAATAATATTAGGGTTATTTACATTTATAATCCTTACTTTAGGATGAAAGTGTCAATATAACCCTACAATCTCAGAAAGGGCCAATTTAACCATAACTAATTAATGTATGTGTCAATCTAACCATAACTTTCAAAAAAAATTATACCGATATAACTAAAGTCCCTAATGCCGGCATTGACCTAGGAAATCCCAGCAATGACAATCAATGAAATTAATGAAATGCCATTTAAAAGAAGAAAAAATGGACTCTTCTTGTTCTTCACCGATGCTCTACCACCGGAATCCTCTACACAGTCAAGAATACTACCGCTCCTAGATCTATTCCATCTATCCCGGCAAACTACAACCCAAACTTACAATACAAAATTCTACACAAACAATTGTGATAAATTTGAAAACTAAACCCCAATCCAAGCAATGATCCAGAGTGTATAATATTGTAGAACTAAATCAATTAAAGGGAAATTACAGATGCGCAGATGGCATAAACTGCAACCTTCATTCGTAAAACAGCAAGACAAAATGAGCAAATTTGCCAAAAACCTCATCCACCGTCAGAAATTTCACCACCCCTCCCGCTGCCACCCCTCCATATCTCCTTTACCCTAGTCACGCCTCCCGATATCCTCCTCCCAATGCCACCCCTCCTGATCTCCTCACCCTAGCCCGCCTCCCGATCTTCCCCCTGCCACCCCTCCAAATCTCCTTCACCCTAGCCCCGCCTCCACCCTAGCACCGCCACCCCACTGGAAATCCTTCGCCAAAACAAAGAATGACTTGTTTTCGGCGATGAAGAAAAGAATCTGTTGGGGAAGAAAACAAAGGATTGAAAAAAATTGGGGATTGATGAAAACAAATTCGCTGAATGTAATCAAAGTTGAGAAATTACAAATTGTTGTGTAATGGCTATCATTCAGCGAAGAAAAGAGAGGGTGTCGGCAGCGGGGAAGTAAACGAGAGTGGGGAAGAAATTGGGGGAAGAAAGAAAAATGAAGTTGGGCAAATTTTGGTTTTATTCATTTTTCCTTTTCTAATTCAAGGGCAAATTGGTCTTTTCAACAAAATCCGTAATTGAAATGCTTGACCAAAAAGTCAATGAGGTCAAAGGTTATTTTGACACTTTTTAAAATTGTAGGGTTATATTGACACTTTCAGCCTAAAGTCAGGGTCATTTTAGCACTTTACTCATAATATTATCGTATGTGATATTGTTTAATTCGTTTTAACAAGTAGTTTCTAAATATCAAATTTTTATTGTACGTAACTAAACATATTAAATGTCAAACATGTTTCTCGAACGGTGTGCAATGATTGGGCTGCAATTTGAGCTGTGACAGAGGAAGTATCAGAAATCAACGGTGAGGTTATATATGGAATCCTTTGAAGAGCTGAAAACTCTTGTTCTGTGCAAAGACCCTAGTCTGCTTTAGAGTTATTATGTCTCTAGCTTTATAAGTGGATTAAAAGAAGAACTCAAACCTATGGTCAAGATGCCTAAGCCAGTTAGCCTGCAACAAACTATAGAGATAGCCCTTTTACAAGAACTAAACCCTGAATTATCTAGCAAGAGAGGGAGAGGTATCACACCTGGAACTGAATTTAAAATACCAGGGAGTAATCAGGGATTTAGAGCAGGAACTAGAAATGCTAGGAGAACTGGATTCGAAGGTTTTAAAAGAATTTCTCCTCAAGAACAACAATATAGAAGGGATAATAATATTTGTTATAAATGTGGTGATAATTACGGGCCTGGTCATATCTGC
Source organism: Rubia peregrina (assembly GCA_032355705.1). Taxonomy (NCBI): domain Eukaryota; kingdom Viridiplantae; phylum Streptophyta; class Magnoliopsida; order Gentianales; family Rubiaceae; genus Rubia; species Rubia peregrina. Next base: position 5,983,839 of record JAULKK010000006.1, read on the forward strand.
AAGTTTAAGCAGATTCATCATATTTCCACTCAGATAGAGGATTCTGGTGGCATTTATGTGATTCCAGGTGATGCTGAAGAGCTGAAGGAGTTGGATGATTCAGAGGAAATAGATTTAAATGAGTGTAGGAATCAGTCTAGAGCTAACACAATTACACTAATTGGAGACATTAAGGGCTACTCCGTACTCTGACTAGATAAAGGGAGTACCGATAGTTTTATCAATCCAAGCTTGATCAAATTACTGAAGCTTAGAGAGATGTTTGCTACACCTTTCATAGTCACTATTGTGGATGGTAGCAGGGTTGCTAGTTTCACTGTATGTCCAAAGGTGGCTTTGTATTTGAATTCAAGGCTATTCAATTAGGAGGAGCTGAGATGGTACTCGGAGTTGATTGGATGACTCATTTTAGTCCAATTGCATTTGATTTCAACAACCAGAATTTCCACATCGGTAGTCAGGGGATGCAATGGCTCTTGAAAGGAAATTATGATGAAAAAAGTGTGAAGATTATGAAGGGAGATAGTCACAGGAGAATGATTACAAGAGAAGGAGGTTGATGATGATTGAGTGAGTTCAGAAAATATGGGTTATTGAAGTGTGAAAAAGGGGAACAGAACTGAGAACAAAATAGTTATGAACTAGGGGTGTAAACGTACCAAGCCGTTCGTGAAAAGCTCGCAAATAGCTCGAGAAAAGTTCGACTCTAACTCGAACTACACGAACACGAGCTCGAGCTTCTTCATTCTTGTTTGGTAGACTCGCGAGCTTCACGAGCCTGTACATATATAACTATATTATTTTTTTATTTACAATTTTGTTTAAATTAGTGGATTGTATTGGTTCGTTCGAAGGTACGAGCTCAACGAGTCAATCGAGGTTGAGCTTGAACTCGAATTTGATCGATTTACGAGCCGAACTCGAGCAGATCACAAACAATCAAGCACGAGATCGAGATAATTTTTTGGGCTCGAACGAACTCGAGCTCGAACATGAACATAGTAACTTTTTCGAGTTCGTGCTCGAGCGCACCACTACTCGATCTTGGTTTGGTTCGTTTACACCCATCAGGAATTAATTGAGCAGAACATAAGAAAATATGTAACTGAGCAAGAAAAACTGAATGCATTACAGCTATCAAAAGATCTAAAGAAGGTACTCTTTGAATTCTGTGATGTATTTTCAATACCCTCCACTTTACCACCTTTGCAATAAGTAGATCAAAGTATCATTTTAAAGACAAGTGATGATCCTTTTAAAATGAAATCCTACAGATATGCTCATGCTCACAAGAATGAAATAGAAAAGCAGGTAGAGGAGATGCTTGGGCAATGAATAATTCAAAGGAGTTCAAGTCTTTTTGCTTCTCCTGTACTCTCTGTCAAAAAGATATATTCCAGTTGGCCCGTCTGTATTGATTACTCACAAAAAGGACAAGTTTCCTGTATGATATAATGTAAAACCCATAAATAATTGTGGTTATGTGTATTCATAAATATAGTGAGTACAAATGGTATACAAGATAAAATCAGGATATATACAAAAGGTAATCAAAAGAAGATTTCTTTTCTTAACATGATTGTAATTCATCTATTATTCTATTACCCCCCTCAAACAAAGCGTGAGACTGGTCTTAACGCAAAACTTGGACTGTAAGAGCTCAAACTGAGGACGGGGTAAACCCTTTGTAAATATGTTAGCAAGCTATTGATCAGTAGGAACATAAGCAACCTAGAGCATGTCAGAAGACACCATCTCACGCACAAAATGATAGTCAATATAATGTGCTTGACTCTCTTATGCAAAATCGGATTCTGAGCAAGAAACAGAGCACTATTATTATCAAGCAGCAAAATAGGTAGTGCAAGGAAGAAATGCGCAAATCCCGAAGTAAATTCATCAACCAAGCTAACTCCGCAGTAATATTGGCCATAGCCCGGTATTCTGATTCTGAACGAGATACCGTAGGTTGTTTCTTCGCACTCCATGAAAACGGATTACCACCAAGAGAAATGGAATAACCCTAAGTAGACCTACGAGTCTCAATACAACGAACCCAATCAGCATCAGAATAACCCAATACTAGAAAAGCGAAAGAATTCTTGCGAAACTGAAGACCATAATGCATAATACCATGAACATAACACAGAATTCAAGTAACATCTTGGTAATGATCATCAGTAGATGCTTGCATATATTGACTGACCGCGTTCACAGCATAAGAAATATCGGGACGCGTAATGGAAAAATACTGTAGTGAACCAACCAAAGAACGGTAAAGTGTTGGATTTCCAAATGGATTTCCAGTGGTACTTGAAAGTTACAAAAAAGTCACAAACAGAATAGCAACCGGTGCCGAATTCTGCATGCCGGCATGCAATAAAATGTCTTTAGAATATCGAGCTTGCCCAAGAAATAAGCCATCGGAATTATAAACAACCTCAATCCCTAGAAATAATGTAAAGTGCCAAGATCGGTAATCTTAAACCCTTGATTAACTCAATCAATAAACTTACGAATGGGATGACCATCATTCCCGCTAATAATAATGCCATCAACATAAACTAGCAATTAGAGTAAAGAGGCGCCTTGTGAGAAAACAAATAAGGAGATATCTGCAGAACTGCACACAAAACCCAGGCCAACAAAAAAAAGAGCTGAAACGTTGAAACCAAGCAT
>JAULKK010000006.1:5996137-6007682 GCA_032355705.1 Rubia peregrina
TACGCGCAGAGGGGGGGGGGGGGTGCAGATCCAGCCGAATTGGGCTTGGGTTCAGAACTGACTTGTGTGTGCATGCGTACAAGAATGCAACAGCCGATCCTAGCAGTCGCGCAAGGCCTAATTTTGCACCCGACCCGATAGGAATGTTCCTTTCATTTTGGACGTCCAAAACGTGGATGGTTTTAGAAGGCCCGACCGTGTGAAATAATTATGGTAATTCTTTCGGATAGAATTTTACGTAAATTAATAAAGGTTAACCGTGTGAAATTCTTCCGGATAGAATTTCGATTTTCCAGCTGCGATTCTGAAGATATTATTACGAATCAATCATAATAAAATTAAAGATAATGACGATATATTTGATTTGAGCTAATCAGATCAACTCATTTCCAAGAATAGGGTTTAGGTTTTCACCTCTATAAATAGGGCGTCAAAGACCCCAAAAAACCTGCACCACTCGAGCACTCCTTCTCTGTCTCTCGAGTTCTTCACGTCTTTTTCTATCCCAAGTTTTCTCGTCCCTCTGTCGGACTGGTGATAGTGCTTTCGAGCACACTTTGAATCCGAGGTAACTCTTACGTGTTTAAGTTGCTACCTTCGGTGGTTTTATCCTGGGGAACGATGCTCATACGGGACTAATTCGTTTCAAGGGCAGCAAACGTTGTTCGTGACTCTACCTTTATGTGATTGCATGCAAACGTGTTACTGCTTTATGTAAATCGCATGATTTTTTGCTTTCAATTAAGTCGTATTGATTTTTGGCATGAAAGTGTGATGCATGATCAATTAATAGAGTTATTCTTTTGATGCATGCTTGTTGCAATTATTTTCGAGTTCGATAAACTGCTTTATTTCCGATATAACTTCCATTCCTTAATGATTCTTCTCACTTTCCCGGATCTTAATCTGAAGCAGCAACAACCTACTTCTTTTTATTCTACTTATTCCTTTATTAGAATCGTGATCCTCTATCATAATTCTTCTTCCGATATTAGAATCCTGAGCCCAAATCACAAAACTAATTGGTACTATGTAGGGGAAAGTCATGATATTATATATTGAGTTGGAGTCCCACCCTGATTCTAATACTCCCCCCGTCCCAGAGAAAATGACACTTTTTTCACGATCTTCAATGATCAAGTTTGACCAACAATATCTCTAGCTACACACAACAATTTTGCATAAAATTTGATATTTAGAAAATAGATGTTAAGACGAATCTAAAATTATCTCACATGATATTTTTACTTTATATATATTAATATATTATGAGGATCAAAGTTTGTAAAATTTGATTTAGAAAAAAGTAAATGTGTCATTTTATCTGGATGGAGTATATGAGTAACTCAAATATTGCTAGCTACTATTAAAAATGGTCACTCTAATCAAAATAAGTCAAAAAGAAAAATACTCCACCAAAAAATTTCTATTATTTTTTCCACATATATTTATGCATGTTGATTTAATAGGAGGAATGGTGGTTTGATATAAACTAGTTAAATTCCTATTATAAATTATTTGAATAGCAAAATAGTTTAAATAGATTTTTAAAATTAAAATAGATAAAAGTAAAAAAGTAAGAACATCTTGATAGGAATGGAGTATATTTTTTCAATACCTATAAGATAAATTGGTTCAATATGGACTCAGTTGAGCAAGTTCAATGCAGTTGGTCCTGTACATGTGTATTCAAATCTTTTCAAGCATGTTTATTTCATTTAGAAACCCTAAGGCAATCCATATGGTAGTAGAAATTTCCATATAGAAGAAAAAAAATTCAAGCGAGGATTTTGTATGTGAGAAGGTGAGAGTTCAATTGGAAAATTTACAAGTGTTAATAAAACTTATTGTTAAATTCATTCTTATTTTCTCCTCTTTAATTGTAGATTGAATTTGAGTCTTGTCAAATTTTCATTTCACTCTGATAAAATATAAAAGGATTTTATTAATGGTGCATTGATATTACATCAATGACAACCTCATCATTGATGAGAGTTACAATATATTGGGTTACAACAAGCCAAAGTCTAATGAAAATAGGGTTCTAACTCTATAAGAAAATTACCATCTATAACTAATTATATAAGGAAACTGATTCTATTAGTTAACTAGCATTTACAACCTTTCCTACAAGGAAATAGTTTCGATTTCCTTAACACCCTCCCTCAAGTTGGAATATGATGATCAAGAATGTCGAACTTGAGAATAATATTATGAAATTGCTAATCATTAAAAAAAAATCTTTCAGCAGCAATGCAGGCTTACTCAACAACATCGGAACTGGAACCAGGAGTAGTCATTGGTGCAGATCAGTGGCACACACGATCGAGGGTACGATAGGTCGAACACGACGACGCGTGGGGTACGAGCGGCTCATGAAAATACGCACGGCGAATCCAGGTAGGCACATACAGCAAACGTTCACGGAAGCTAGAGAAGAAGCTGCGGTGACCGTCAACTGCGAAATCAGCAAATTAGATAGGTAGAGGCACAGTAGCACGTAAAGTCGGGTGGTGGCACGTGAACGTCACTTGTCGGCAGATCGGAGTAGTATGGATCGTGGCAACGGTTGAGGTTGCAGCAGCGATCGAAAAAACAGCAACTGACAGGGCAGTCGACGACGGTGGCAGCACGTGTAGTTAAATCGTGGCTTGACGGCGGGGGCTCTAGCGGAAGACGGCAGCGAATTTATTTAGAGTTTAGGTCTCAGAATTTTTTAAGCTCTGATACCATGATAAAAATATAAAATACTTTATTAATGGTGCATCGATATCACATCAATGACACATCTCATCAATGACACATCTCATCAATGATGAGGGTTACAATATATAGGGTTACAAAGACCAAAGTCTAACGGGAATATGATTCCAAGTCTATAAGGAAATTACCATCTATAACTAATTCTATAAGGAAACTAATTCTATAAGGTAATTACCATTTATAACATTTCCTACTAGGAAAGGGTTTCTATTTCCTTAACAAGCATCGAACTGAAATATAAATGAGGCTAAAACAGAGGGACCAACATGAAAACCAAGAATATCTACTAATTTGTCAACATTGAAGCCACATAATCTCCCAAATTCCTTAATTAAATTTGAGAGAGTATAACAAAATACAAAAGCCAATGCAATACATTCCAAATTATCACATATGAAAACACAGGAGAGTATCATAGTAAGGAACAATGCTCAATATTCTAACTGTGACAGTATTTACTAAAGAGTAGATCCTTACTTGAAAAAGAAGATATCTTTGCTTTGTCTTCAGATCAAATTGCTTGGTTACTTTATACCTATGCCTCCCAATTTTAACTGAGATCACATAAAAACAAAGAGTGACAAATCAAAGGCAAAAAGCACATCAATAGCAAAATCATTAACAAAACAAAATGCATCTTAACATTACCCAAATTTTTAAGAGATACTTTGCGCTTGTGAGGCTGAGGCTGAGGCTGAGGCTGAGGGGGGCTTCCCTAGCTTCTCTAGCAGCTCTCCTAGTCAAATTAGTCTGGTGGCGTTTCCCTTGCGTATGAGCCAAATAGTTACCCTCGTTATTGTGTAGAGTCAAACAAAGCTTGCATTCATAGCTACAAACCAAACCCTAGTTAATAAACCGATTTGCATTGCAGAATTATGAGCTTAACTTAAAATGAAGTTCGTGTACCTCCCGAGATGATTGCGCATGAAGTACGGGTTCTTAGCGAGGTCAATAGTCTCGAGAGCGAGGCAGCGCAACCGCTCGCGGTGGTCGATGGCTTCATTCTAGGCAGAGGCGCACCTCCGCTGCCAGGGAAGAAGAAAGTTCGGTGACTCATCACCATTCCCTTCATCATACATAGGTAATGTCGATTTCATCTAAGATCGCCGATGGAATTCAGTCGTTCAACGGTGATGGAAAAGAGGAAATTATAGAAAAAGAAAACGAAGGAATGACTGAAGGAGGAAAAAAGAAAAGGAGGGAATTTCGGTCAACGAAAGTTTACTGTGCAAAGGGTGGTCGACGGTTTTACTATGTAGAGATGAGAAAAATTAGAAATGAAACAGGGCCTCAAATTTATGGGTTTCATAATATTAATTTTTTTTACTTTTAATACGTTAAATTATTTTTACCATAAATAATTATTTAAGTGATTTGTGGGATAATTTTTATATATTTATATGTACGAGTAATTTACATGTTTATCTTACACATATATACCTATTATCAAGGATTACGGTGACTGTTAATGCCTAAAATTATGGATAATGAACTAGTAGTTACCTTTTATTTTCAAACATGTAAAATATTGGTTAGTTAACAAACTTATTGCTGGTATATAATAAACATTGTATCCCAGGTTTTTTTCCCTAGAAATTTGCACGTTGGCCCCTAATTCTTAAAATGTTTAAGTCTTTCTAGCTTGAATATTTTTAGGATATTTGTAGCTAATTCAACCAATACGTAATCATTGGAAAAAGTTAGTAAGTAGCGAGTTTTGTGAAAAACAGCTAACTAACTAAGACTGTAATAGCAAGATAAGGAACAATTAAGTGTGCGTTGCTATTTTCTTTTACTTTGGTAAATGCTATATTAGGTTCTGTTATTTCTTAATTCTATCAAGATCTATATCTGACCCAGTGAATACTTTCCGATGACACTTTGGCAAGGAAAACAATTGGTTAATTATTATCGGTCAATTGTCGATAAGGTAAAAAAGAATTCGGAAGGTTAAGTATCTACCTCCCTATAACTGGTCGATACGTAAGCGTTAATTCATCAATGCACCTAGGATTAATGTTGACTGATATGATTTATTCTAAGTTATTCTTAGTCTAATTTGTAATTCGCTGAGTTATATTTTTTTTATTAAGAAAACTGATTTAAATATATGTGACATGTTATATTATGACCTTATATTCTTATTAGAGTTCTAAAAGCGAAATTCCATTCTGAACTGAAATTCTCCTTTTCGATTCTTCTTCCGATTCCATAACCTAAGTCATTTTTTTTATTTTTTAAAATCATAGTTCACAGTTTCGAACACAAAAAATCCTTCGAAAGTTGGGACGTCTAACTGCTTTGACTACGCTTTCCGAATGCGAAAGTATTGTAGGAAATTATAGTAACTTACCCAATATGGTTAACAAATTGAAGGGGTGAAAACATGATTACTCGAATTTGTGGAGAAGATAAGGTAACTGATAACATCGGTTGGAAATGCTGCAAAACCAATAAATGCAAGATAATATCCAAAAAATTAAAAATAAATAAATGCAAGAGAATCACCACACAATTCTCAAAGAAACACAAAAGATTGTAAATGAACAAAACTGCTATCTGAATTAGAAAGAACATTGAATGGCACAAAGTCAAGTCAGAAAACTATGAATCAAAGCACTCATCCTCAAGATGATGGAAACACTCTTCACTTTGATGCAGTTATTTCTTCTAACCGAACATGTCTTGGATGGTACATAAGCTCTTCAACTGGAAATTGGCTATATGGAGAATCACAACAGACTCCAATTGTGCATGCAGTAAAGCACGCAAAAGCTATGTCTCTAAGAGCGGGAATGCTTACAGTCCTACAAAAAGATATACAAATCAACCGCATTCTAGGTGATGCACAGGTTGTTATAAAAGCAGTCAAGAATCAAAATGAAGATCTATCGGACTTCGGCCTCATCATTGATGACATAGTAAACATAGCTGCAAGACATACTCGGCACACGTAATCATCTTAGGTTATTCTGATTTGATTATGATAAAACTACGAATCATTGTAAAAATATTTTTGTATCGTCTTCAATAATATTGATTTTTTATGTAAGTGTGGAGTGATTTGTTTTATTTGACCTATAAATTGCATAAATGATTGGTGGAAAAAATACAAAAAATTAAATATCTTTTCGCTAACTTTGTGTCTTTGTTTTTTTATATCTAATTTGAAGTTTCTTTGTCAAGTAAGGGTCAACCGTTGATTAGTTAAAATCAAATCATTTTACTAGTGTTCATATATGGAAAGTAAAGTAAATGTTGACCGTTAATTAGTTAAGGTCAAACCTTTTCATTAGTGTTCACATATGGAAAGTCAAGTAGGGGTTGAAAACTTAACTAGTTAAGGTAAACTTAGTTATTAATGTTTATATGTGGAAAGTCAAGTAAGGATTGGCCATTGATTAGTTAAGGTCAAACCTTTTCATTAGTATTTATGTACGGAAAGTCAAGTAGGGATTGAATCTCGACTAGTTAAGGTAAAACCTTAGTTATTAATGTTTATAGTGGAAAATCAAGTAAGGGTTGACTGTTGATTAGTTAATGTCAAACCTTTTCATTGGTGTTTATGTATGGAAAGTCAAGTAAGGGTTGACCATTGATTAGTTAAGTTCTAACCATTTATTTTTGTTTATATAAGGAAAGTCAAGTAAGGGTTGACCGTTAATTAGTTAGGATTAAACATGTTCATTACTGTTTATGTGTGGAAAGTTAAGTAATGGTTGACCGTTTATTAGTTAAAGATAAAAAATTTCATTCGTGTTTATATATGGAATGCCGAGTAAGGTTTCACCGTTGATTGGTTAAAGTCAAATAATTTCATTAGTGTTTATTTATAGAAAGTCAAGTAAGAATTGACAAATGATTATTCAAGAACGGGTTAGTCGTTGATTAGTCAAGGTCAAACTTTTCATTAGTGTTTATGTATGAAAGTCAAATAAGAGTTGAACATTGATTAATTAACGTCAAACCTTACTTATTAGTGTTTATTTATGGAAATTCAAGTAAGGGTTAATCATTGATTAGTCATGGTCAAACCTTTTCAATAGTGTTTATGTATGAAAATCATGTAAGGGTTGACAGTTAATTAGTCAATACTAACTTTATGATTAGTATCATATATTGAAAGTCATGTAAGGGGTAACCGTTGATTAGTTAAAATCATTTTTCCCATTTTGTTTATATATAGAAAGTCAAGTAAGGGTAGATCTTTAGTTATTTAAAATTCAAACCTTTTCATTGGTATTTGTCTACGAACAGTCAAGTAAGGGTCGATCGGTAATTAGTTAGAGTCAAAGTTTAGCTATTGTTTAAATATAGAAAATCAAGCCTTATTTAATAATAATTATTAAATAAAATAATGATAAGAATAATAAAATACAAAAGGTGAATGTAAAAACTTATACTTAGGGAATGTATAAGTTTACCCGCACCCCTTTACAAAAACTTATACTAGTGTTCATAAAAACTTATGCACGCGACGTCGGTCACAAACGCAACCTACGTTGGTAAGCAAGAAAGGCGTGCGAGGTCGGTCAATTAAGATTTTTTACCTCATTTTTTTTAAATCGAGGTGGAAAAAGTAATTTTGCCTCCTTTTTTATAACAGAAGTAAATAATACTTTTTTACTTCATTTTTTACCTCGGTTATTTGTGAAATTCTAAATAACCAAGGTAAAAGGGGAGAAATAATAGTTGTTGTTTCTTGTAGTGGGAAGTCAGATATATATTTTTTTAAAGGACAAAACACAAAAATGATCCCGTGTCATTTTGAATGGGCCAAAATAATTCTGAATTCTTCGAAAGTGATGAAACAACCCTAACTGTTCGCCAAATGTGTTGAAACAACTCTAAGGATTCGTCAAATATTACCATTATATCTAGCTTATGCCAAAACTAATGCCAAAACCGCAGGGTCATTTTGGCTATTTCACGAGTTCAATGTTATTTCGACATTTTCAAAGAAATCTAACTATAAGTTGTTTCGACACTTTGAAAAATGGGATTATTTTCACACATTTCTCTATAATTTTTTCATTAACATCCTTAATTGATATGTTAATATAAAATAAGAGGAAATATTTATTATAGTTTATTTTGAGAGGGTGAATTATTGTGATTTGGGAAGGTCAAACCTCAACAAAACAGAAAAGGCAAGTTAATTTGCTGCTCACACACATGTGGTAGAAAAATTACAAAAATCGTTGAAGAAGTAGATTTATTGAAGATCGCTTTAATTTTAGGTTCATTGACCACTACTATAAATTAGAGTTAAAAGTAATACTTTTTCTAATAATATTTATTAAAATGTTACAATAACTTAGAAAACATTGCTTAAATCAGTGTCGGAATTGGGGGGTGCGAGCCGGTGCGGCCGCCCCCCAGTATCGGTGGATGCTGCCCTAATGAATAGTATTCACCCCTCTTCCGCCCCTCTACACTCCGGTGGATGCTGCCCCAGCCCCTCCTCAACTTTTCCTCTGGTTCCGCCACTGGCTTAAATATTTGAAAAATGCTAAATAAATCTCTAAAAGTGTTGCATTAGATCTAATGCAACATCATCTAAAGTAATATTTGTAAAAGAATATTGCAATAGGTCGAGTTTAATATTTTTTTACCTAAAGAAACACTTTTAAAATGTTACATTAGTATTTGAGAGCAAATGACTTCAGATGCCCTCCAAGTATACATATCGTTCACCTTTGGCCCTCTACTTTTTTACCCCATACTTTAGGCCCCTGAATTAGCAAAACTGGCAACTTGTGTTACTTTCGTCAAGTCAAACCGTTAAGGTATGGTCAAAGTGTTAAATCTAGGGGCAAAATAGTCATTTTTCCATTTATCTTTTTAAAGTCTTCTTTTTGTTTCAGCCCATATCTTTTTTCCATCTTCAGCCCACATCCCCTTTCCCCTTCTCTCTCCCCCACTTCACCCCTGCTTGATTTCCACCTGATTGCCACCGCCGCCACCCGCCATCAGCCTCCTTTGCTCGATTTCCGCCGCCGCCACCAACCATTCGCCACCAACCTACCGCCACCACCACCCATCCCCCGCTCCAAAACCCTAGCCTCGAATTAACTTCTCCCATAACCCTCAGAACCACCAGTGCTCGCTCGCCCTAAAGCTTCGACCGCTTGCCACCATCCAGCTACGCCACAACACCACCACTCCCACACCACTGCGTTAATCTAATTATCCCAAATCGAGCGGCGATAGGTTGGCATGGGTTTAGGAAAAGAGGTGATATGGGGTCGACATATGAGAGGTGGTGAAAATGGAAGCACCGGTGGGAAGGGTGATGTGAGTCGGCGTGAGAAGAAGAGGGTTGGCGGTGGGTTTAGGAGAAGAAGAGGATGAGAAAAGTGTGGAGGGGAAGAAGAGAAAATAGATTTCTTAGTCGCGATTTTGTTCACCAGGGAGAAGGTTTGCAGAAATAGAGAGGGAAAATGGTGGCAGGCGTGGGAGTTGAGAAGGGGAGGGGCAGGGGTGGCGGATGGCGGGTGGCGGTGATGGAAATCAATCAGGGGTGGTGGGTGAAGTGGGGGAGAGAGAAGGGGAAACGGAATGTGGGATGAAAATGGAAAAAGGGTATGGGCTGAAAAAGGATGTGGGCTGAAACAAAAAGAAAACTTAAAAGATAAATGAAATATGAAAATGACTATTTTGCCCATAAAATTAATGCTTTGACCATATCTTAACGGTTTGACCTGACGGAAGTACCACAAGTTGCCAGTTTTCTTAATTCAGGGGCCTAAAGTATGGGAACAAAAGTGAAGGGCCAAAGATGAACGATATGAATAGTTGGATTGTATATGTAGTAGAACTACAATAATATTAATATTTTATTAATATGTAGTAGTGTATATGAAAGCACCACAAGGCCTTGAAGGGTATCCTTCAGAAATAATTATTAAAAGGCTAATGCATTGTTGTACTCATTCTGTCCCATTTTGTAATAATACTAAAAACAATGATAGAAAATGGATATTTTTATAAGATGAACATAGCATTAGTCGATTATTCAAAGTAGAATCAACTTAAGTAGCTGAAAGTAGTACAACAATAAACAATACCATGCTCTTTTATTAGCCTCTTGCATCAGTATTTACATAAGCAAGTGACTTGAACTTTTCAGTGAATTCAGGAATCTTTATAGCAAAAGCTACCCAAACTCTGTCGTATGCATTGTCCAAAAATCTGAAGTATGCATATCTCCATGGCTGCTTGAAATACAAAATAATGATCACTCCCAAGAAACCAATTGCAAAACCTGGTGCAGTACCTGCATATAGCCACGACCACTCAAACTCACCATTGTCATCATCTGAATCTTGTCCATATTCTTTGTTGGATCGTTCCGAATCATCATCATTAGGACACTTCCTCTCAAGTAGCTCTCCACACAGTCTATTGTTCCCTTCATAGGTAGAAGGATGAACCAAGGTGTCGAAATGATTTCCTGATGGCATCCTCCCTTCTAATTTGTTAAAGGACAGGTTGAGGTAGCTCAGACTATCTATGCTGGCCAAACTTTGAGGAATGGTTCCACAAATTTGGTTCATTGACAAATCTAACGACTCCAAATGCTTTAGATTGCCAATCATTTCTGGAATCCTTCCCGATAAGTCATTGTTTGACAGATTCAAACTTTGCAAACTTGTAAGATTCATCAACTCTTCGGGAATCTCGCCATGTAAATGATTTCCTGAAACAGATATGAAATATGCATAGCGAAGGCTTGAGGAGTATTCCAGTATTGTTCCTTTGATGATATTCAAAAGTGTATCAGTGTAGTGGCCCCTAGAAGACCCGTTACCATAAACTTCATCATATTCTGACATTCTAAACAAGTTACTCAGGCAAGGAGGAATCGTGCCAACCAAATTGTTGTGTGCCAGATTTAAAATATGAAGGGACGACAATTGGCAGAGATTTATAGAAATCTCACAGGAAAAATTGTTTGATTCAAGTCTCAGATACTCCAATCTTGATAACTCGTTTCCCATCCACGTGGGTATACATCCTTGCAATTCATTTTCACCAACATCAAAAGTAATTAACCTTGTCAAGTTCTGCAATGACTCTGGAAGCTCTCCGGTGAGTTTGTTCTTGTTCAAATGTAGAAACCCGAGGTATTTCAAAGAACCTAGTTCCATCGGAATATGACCAGAAAGTCTATTATTTGCCAGAATCAATACCTCTAATTGCAGTGAATTTCCTAGGCACCCAGGAATCTTTCCCGTTAATTGATTGTTGGCAAGAGACACAATTCTTAGCATCTTCAAGTCGCATATTTCATTAGGAATGTTTCCGGTGATGCTGGCATTACTCATAACCAAGGAAGAAAGAATCCTTTGGGTTCGAAGCCAGTGAGGAAATAATTGGGAATCCATAATGACAGAGTCCATTTCAAATGTATATATTTGAAATGGAGGGATCCATTGGGAGCTTACATTGAAATGGAGGAACGGGTTTCTAGAAATGATTAAGACCTGTAAATTTATGAGTCCCGCCAAAGAGGATTCCGACAACTCACCGGTCAAGAAATTTTTAGAAACATCTAACACCTGTAGGTTGGTGAGGTTCCCCAAAATCAAAGGAAATATTCCAGTCAGCTTATTATTATTCAGATTTAGAAATTTCAACTTTCGAAGGTTTCCAAAATCAGAGGGAATAGAAAAGCTAAAATGATTTTCAGAAAGATCAAGGGAGGTTAGTTGTGTAAGGTTACCCAATTCACTTGGTATTTCCCCATTCAGTTCGTTGGCTAGCATGTCAAGCTGTC
>JAULKK010000006.1:6017220-6037764 GCA_032355705.1 Rubia peregrina
CCCTTCATGTAGAACTCTTGAACCCATTTGACCCATAGGTTAGCCTTCTCCCTTTGAATGTTCCACAATTGTTTACATAATAAGGCTTGTCCCCATAGGAAAGGATCCTTGATACCAGCACCCCCTTTCTCCTTCTCGATACAAAGAGTTTTCCATGCAATAGGATGAAGCCCTTTCTCATCCTCCTTATAGCCCCATAAGAAGTTTCTGCATAAGGATTCGATGTCTCCATAAACGCTTGCCACTAGTGGTCACATCTGAGACGATCAGTAGCATCACGTTGTTATACTATTTTGTACAAAATGTGAAGATCAATCCTGGAAATATCATTGTGCTACACATGTTGTCATCGGTCGTTCATTCAAACAAGAAGGCTCTCAAGCTCGTGTATGGTTCGGTCATCTCAAAACTCCTAAAGCAAGATAAAGACTTTGCCTTTTGTAACGCAGACGTTCCCCCTAAAATTTATGACCAAAAGTTCTTTGAGAACACGTAGTTGAAACTTGTAGATGGAAAATGGATACATAGGGGAATCAGAGAAAGTAACAAGAGAGGGAGCACCGATGAAGGTTAAACATAATTTTCTTGCGATATATTTTTTTGTTTGCAGATAATATTCCTATACTTATGTGAGGAAAACAAATGTAAGTGAGGAGGATAACAACGGGTTCATGTACAACATGTACAAAAAAATGAAGGCAAAAGTGAAGAACATAGTTAAATTGAGGAAGAAGACATATGAAACGAGGAAAACTCTAAGTGCAATTAGGTGTGTGATGATAGTAAGCTAAAAAAACATTCTGAGACTTCCTATTAGATAAAAATGTCTAGATTGTCATAGATTTTATTTTTACCACGTACGAAATACTTCAAACCACTATGTTCTGGTGTAAATAATCAATGATGAAACATAATCTTTTGAGCATAGAGTTTACATTATAGTGGAATGTTATTAGTTTTTTTTATTAAAAATTCGTTCTTTGAAATAAATGCATTCGAAAGTTTCACATGATTTCTACTCATACCATAAATTCTTATGAAACTTCCAAAATTTGAAATTGTGAGGGATTTATTATTACATGTCAATTTAAAAATCAAACCTCTTAAAGTTCTGGGGTCGTAAAAATAGTTAGATTACAATGTATCAGACGTGTGCCTGAACTTATGATTTCTTCACAATTTGGGTTGGAACCAGTACATATTGGAATTAATAATTCATCAAAATGACTGATTTGTAAGTTGTCCAGATTTGTGAAAATTTATTGTAAATGACCAAACAAGTTTCAATGTTTATCTTTTGATTTTGAAACCATAATTGGAAGTTTTGGACACTCTATGATATCACTATTTTTATATCCAAATTTGACTATTTAAAATCAATATAATCATAATATAATTTATATTAACATAATTATTGTCCAAAATGCCTACACCATTACATTATTTCCAATTTCTTTCTACTACTTAAGTAGACGCAAAACTTCACAAAAACATAAATCTAGTATCTCTGGCAATGGTGCCAAAATTTGACCCGAACCCTACAGGGTGGTTCTAGTTAAATGAGTTAACCGGCTGGATGTTGTGTAAGGTTAAATATGATACTTATAAGCTACCGTAGTACTCACTCCTAACTACGATAGCGTAGCTAGTGGTAAGTCCGGGTGTCCACATAGATACTAGTGTCTAAGAGTTATCCAAACATAACCCATAGTTGGGTGTCACCCCAATTGTGTGTCGAGAAAAACTAGTACTAACAAACCGGGGGGTGTATGACTATAACTATGAGCATATGAGTAAAGTGAAGTAAACTATTGATTAACTAGTTCTGGGGCATTTGCATAATATGTCTGACATATGGATTTGATCCTGGATTTTATTCATAAAATAACGTATAAACCTAACTTCATGTTATGTCATAGTGTGGAGATGGCCGGAAATTCCCAATATCTTGCTCTTCTTTCTTTAAAAAATATCACCTCCTCCGTAACTAGGGATGTGTTTCAATGATTCTGCATTTTACCCCCGTAATCTCACTTCTGGTGCTAGCGAGCCCCCACTTAAGAGACTTAAGCTTTACGTAGGTTGCAACCGTTAGATACGAGAGTAAGCCTATTACATCACCGGGCTCCCACTATGGACATCGGCCCCACGCCTAGAGAGGAAAAGAAATTGGTTCCTTGTGATGACTTTAGGGAAACACGACCCTAATCGCTACAAAATATGAACGCTCAATTATAGGGGTTAGCCAGGGTTTCCCCATTAGAAATTTCTATGCAGCAACCCCCAGTCCACTGCTCCTAACATGCAATTCCTCAAATGACTAGCCAATTATATTAAAGTCTAACTAATCGCCTCTGCACTCTCAAGATAGATTTAATGCACACATCTACCCGGTACTCACAAGACTATAATAGCAATAACCTAACACTCCTAAATTATCATTCAAGCCTACCGCGGAATTATGCAACGAATGAATTACTATGGGCATCATAAAACATGCCATGGAATAAATTGTAGTACAATATAATCCAAAAATCATACACAATATACACAACATAGAAAATTAGGGGAATTCAATAATCTCACATATCAAAGTCAAGTCATAAATACAAATACTACCACAAGAAATAAAACTACTACACTAGCATTAAATCCATGGCAATCATAGGAATAAATGTCATGGATCGAAGAGTAAATGAAGAGAGAAGATAGAAAACCCTAAAGAGAGAGTTTCTAGTTGTCTCTTCCTACCAAACTAATTCTAACTAACTAATTTCTTAAACCCTAAGAGACTAAAGGAACTGTCTTTAGTGTAGGGTAAATGGTCCTCAGAAAGCCCAAATGGGAAACTCAATGCTACGCTGGCACGAACCATGCCAGATTGCACGACACAACCAACACATCCCACGTAAGATTGTACGAGAAGTTATCTGGGTGAATGATAATCACGGCCGGAGTAGACGGGCCATACAGGTTATCATGTCCCGTTGTTTGGGGTCTTACTTCTATCTGCTTAGTGCACAAGACGGGCATTTTTTCACGTTCCGTCGTTTGGACTTTAAACTTTTACTGCTCTTCGTGCATGGGCCATGCCGGGTTGCACGGCCTGTCTTGGGCCCCATCTTGTCTGGTACGTACTGTAGCACAGGTAGTGACATTTTTCACGGCCCGTGCCGATTCTTCGACACTTCCAAAACTTGGCTCTTGTTTCACTCTTTCTACCTTTAACCACGTTTTGACTCGTAGACTTCAATCTTCTACCAATTTTGAAATCGGCCTTCATTATCTTACTTCAAAGTACTTGCGAGCAATCTACAATTAATCTCACAAAACAAGATCTAGATGCTCGTAAGGACAAAAATCCATTTGACTTAAAATAGGCTACAAAATGAAGGATTTAGATAAGAAAATAAAAGATATCGTCATCTAAACTCCTTATGATGTAAACCTACTTGAACCTAGCAATCTACGTACAAAAACATGACAAGAGATATTAAATGCTTCAAGAAATACATGCATTTGACGTCTCATCAGAAACCTCCTATCTTCATCAACATAAAGATTTCAATTGCAAACTGCTTGTCTTCACCTTCAAAAAGAGTGCAAATATCAAATGTGTAAGATACTGCAAGTTTCCCT
The DNA here is from genome assembly GCA_032355705.1 of Rubia peregrina. NCBI lineage: Eukaryota > Viridiplantae > Streptophyta > Magnoliopsida > Gentianales > Rubiaceae > Rubia > Rubia peregrina. Next base: position 6,020,860 of record JAULKK010000006.1, read on the forward strand.
AAATATTTATTTTGCCTAAGCAATTTAACACTGTTGATAGGATCTTGCCTTCCAGCATAAATCCATCTGAAACTGGATAAAGATATAAGAATTTCATATAAGTTAAGAAAAATGCATTTGGCTTTAAATATGACACATGCAAACTCACCACTTCCTTCTTGTACAAGGCTTCCATATTTTTGCACCGGATGCATGCATCCACAAACTTTGGAAACACAAGGTTCATATCGTACCACAAAACTATCAAAATATGTTCCAAAGAAACTTGTCTATATATCACGTCCTTGGTGGAAAGATTGTTAAAACTAGGATAGCTACAATATACGAAAAAAACAGAGCGAAAAAAATCTTGGGATTTAAACAAACTTAAATGTACCATTGTTTCTCACATCGCAGGTCCATCAATGAACGTGCCCTAACTCGTCTCAGTATAGCAACAATGATATCCTCCGGTAAGGATTCAAATGGTGTCTCCATGACTTATTTGGTTGGTTGAAATTTTTGGATGAAGATGAGAGTGAACAAATTGGGAACTGAGATTATTTTTGTGGAATTGGGTTTTAAAATGACGGTAATAATCTGTAAATATATTTAATGAATGGTAATAATGGTTCAAAGCATTTTTCATATTCCACCTAGAGAAATGAAACACACTCCTACGAAATCATACACATTGGATGCACCACACAATGTATAAATTTGTGTGGAAACCTTTTTAAATTTTCAAATTAATTCTTTCAACTTCCGATCACGCGAACCGAATGCAACTTTTGATCCGTAATTGTAAATATCTAAGAGGACGACGGTTAATATTAACCTTCGTGTTTCTTTACGTTATACGACGATTTGTTATTAACTGCCATAAATTATACACTTTCTATGTCCCACTCTAAATTGCTTATTTTCATTTTGGGAGTCGAACTTTGTCAACTTTGACCGTAAATATAAATTAATCGATACATAACAAAAATATCATGTGATATAATATTAAATTCATCTTAACATCTATTTTCTAAATATCAATATTTATGCATCATTTTTATAGGTAACTAGAGATATTTACGGTAAAACATTGTTATTGAATACCGTAAAAAAGTAATTAAGTAATTTAGAGTGGGACGGAGGGAGTACTGATGGACGAAGATACCAATAAACGTCGTCTATTGGTATCCCTTAGCCACACAATAATTAACCATCCTCAAGAGCCATATGTTTAGATTTCAGAACAAGGGAAAGACTGTGGTTCCAAGCTTGAAACTTAAAAACATCGCATATCCGCATTGATAATGGCCAATCATGCACTATTGTGCCTTCTTCAGAATATTTTACCAATCCGGCTTAACAAGTGCATCGACATTGGTTCTATCTCGAGTGACAGCCTTTACGATCTCCTTAGCTATTTTATCAGCATAATCATAACCATCGCCGCGGGAAATATGTCTTGCGAGGTATTCATCCTTCTCATTCGAAACATTGGGCAACCTGTACAAATCGTTTATCGATTTCGAAGGGAGCGGTACTATTTTTCCCCTACAAAGCACCACTTCCTTCTTTGACCCGCACCTCAAATTTGTGTAGAACTCACTAATGATTGATAGGTTGAATGTAGATGGTGTATCACAAAAAATTTCCCTCCATAGAATCCAGGCAGTTTTTTTTGAATGGGGGAGAGGCCTATATTCCCCTTTCTGGATAAGGCATGTGCATTTTGTAAGTTTGTGCGAGAAACCTAGCCTTCTCAAACATGAATGTATTGTCCATATACTTACTATAGGATCCACTACCCGGTGATGACGAGGATCAATTCTAACAAGTCACACACTCATGTTCAGGAAATTAAAAAAGAAGAAATTTTGCGATCGAGCTCCCAAAATACATTGGGCTCAAAATACGGGCTCAAAATAATTAGGATTAATTTTGTAATCACAAGTTATGCATTACATGTTCTTATAGATTTAATTCATTAACATTCCATCGAATAAAATGGAAGAATTATAAATCTCCAATTAATAGATAGAAATATCGTAAATAGATCCATTGTGACACCCATTTAAGGAGTTTTTCCCCACCTCGGAGCTTCTTTACAATATTTTGAATTCAATGGTTTTAATAAACTACCTACAATAGTTTGTCTTGGACCTAAGGTGGCCTCTTCTTTGAGATTTTTATGCAATCTCTTGAAATCTCATACAAGCATTGTATAAAACACCCTATATGCAACCATAATGTAACAAAACTAATGACTTCAAAATATGAACACACATTCCATGACATCCAATATAACTATCATAATTGAAAACAAGGATTGGATAATTGAATGAAAAAATAATTTAGATACAAAGTAACCGAATAGTATATCATAACATAGAATTTAATTTCTATGTAATGGAAAGCGAAAACCATCTTCTTGTACGTGAAAATGAAGTAAATTTACAGATGAATAACACAAAAAGTGGCCTAGCCTTGTTGTTCATGGCTCGTACGAAAGGATTGAAATGTGGTTGTTTGGTAGGTATGTAGTTGAAGCTATTAGGTTTTGAATTCAAAATGTGAAAGGAACAATGAAAGGGGTTACTTCAAATATAGAAAAAAAATCACCACCGGTTAGTATGACTTGCAACCGGTGCCTATGCTGTAACAAAGAAGTTGCGAGAGGCTGATTAAAATCCTCTTTTCATTAAAAATTTGAATCAGAGAGAAAAGGGGTAAAAACTATCTAATTATGGATTACCAGTTCAAGAACTGGTACATATATGCTCTTAATCGGTGCCTATACTGATTCAAAGTAGCCTTACGCAGCTGCTTAAATGCAATTGAAAAATAATAATTCTGTAACCTGAGATCAAAGATGAAAATAATGTTCTATGTATGGAGCACCGGTTGAAGTACGGGTATTTATAGAATACATATCGGTGCCTATACTGATTCATGGCAACCTTAAACGATTCTAAAATGCATTTTAAGAAACAATTCTACATCCGAGAGCAAATATGAAATAAATGTTGTAAGTATGGAGCACATGTTGTTCAAATCAGGGCCTTCTATATTATAACGGGTGCCTATGAAAAACATTGCAAGATCTTTGTTTCTCAACACATGTTGGATCACTATCTAAACTGGTGTTAGAAAGACAAAAAACAGCCTTACATGGATATTTTTCGATCAAAATTGAGGATAAATTTTTTCCTATAAACACGCAATACATAATCGTTTGAAAGCCACCTTCGAGACCATATTTTTCAAACCATCACAATATATTGATTACAATCGGCATATGAGGTATATACAAAACGGTCCATAAAGCTCCTACAAACACAATATGTCCTCCCTATTTTTTCCCTTTCAAGACAATTGTAACCCCCTTAACTTGACCATTCTCGTCTAACCACAATCCATCACCATGTGAAAATCTACCAACAAGTGCTCCACCAACATCCTCTAGACTAGGAAAGGCAGATGAAAACTCTGGCCTGCTAGTTCTGAAGGGCTAATCAATTGCCTCTTTAAAATAGAACTTCTTCCCATGTAGCACAACATGCCACTTCTCACTTGGCATACCTGAGCGGCTAAGATGAACTTTCCGTCCTCGTATTCAAGTCCACCAATGTAAAACTCATTGCCTTTTCTCTACGAACTCTAACCCCATTTTCCACCCACCGAAACTTGAATACACAACCTTTAAACTTAACATAGTCTAACTGATCCCAAACCATTTCACAAACATAGTAGAATGCTCCATATGGATTTATTCAATGCCCATTTGGGGACGGAGTTTCCCTAATCCACAACAATTTTTTAAAGAACTCATATAAGGAATGAGAGAGACCCTTGGAAGTATATCGATTTCTTACTCGTGAGGGACACGTGTTCTTGAACATAAACTTACTATTTCGCAAAACATACGAACGAACTTTCATCAACTCAGCACTGAAGGGTGTATAGAGTGTACCTTTGATCACGAAGTCCTATTCTTCCTACCATTGTGCGCTTAATCCAGAACTCCATGTGCTCTCTTTCCAGCTAAATTAGAAGTACAATAATCAATGATCTCCTCATTGACGTACCTTTGAACGATCCTAGCATCCGACTGGTTGCAATTGTGAACATAACCCTTGAAAACACCTATGTGCCTCTCAAACGGGTACAAATAATGAATTTCAACAAGACTGCATATTCATATTTTCCTAACCAAATTGATCACAAGGTGGGCTATGATGTTAAATAATGAAGGGGGGAAGTACTTCTCAAATTGAGATAATACTACAATCCCCTCGCGCTCCAATTCATCGAGCTGTTGTCAGCTTATATTCCTTTGTAAAATGGAGTGAAATAAGAAACACTTGCACATATGGAAAAATCTAACATCCTTCTCCACAACACCGCAGACATTAAATGACAACAATTGTTGCATCAGAGAAGGACAATTGTGCGACTTCAATGAATTAAGACGCAATTCACCATTCACAAAATGACCAACATTAGCAGAATAACCAAGTGCTACCTTCATTCCTTGAGTACACTCAAACAATGATCTCCTCTCACTGACTGACATGTTGTATGGGGCAAGAAGCAAGTATGTTTGCTTCCCTCTCACCTTAGGGGCTAGAACTGGTCTAATACCAACTTTAACAAAATCCTTCCTCACATTCAAGCTATCCTTCATCTTCCCAAGAATTTTAAGTAGCATGCCAATTATACTCTCAGTCACGTTCTTTTCAAGATGCATGACATCCAAAATATATCACACATCCAAATTCTCTTAGTATGCCAAATCAAAGAAAAAATGATCTTTTCTTTCACTGTCAATCAATCACAACATTGTAGATAGAAAGTACGACATTCAATTGATCTCATATATCTTTTTCCCAAGTACAACATTTAATTTCAACACCATATTGTAGATAGCAACCCCAGTCAAAGGTTTAGGTGTCTACCTTCTCTCCTTCCCACCAACAAAATGAACAGTGTCATCTAGAAACCTTTGCTCCACTGTGAGGAATTAATAAACAATCGAGACAGAAGACACTTCAACCATTTTTTTCAACTAATGGAAATCTGTTGTATCATCACATACGAGACATGTATTGTGGCCCTTGACTACATAACCCGAGAGGTTACCATGTGCCGAAAAATTATTTATTGTACAAAATAGCATATCATTCAAAGTAAACTCCATTCTACGATTGCTTCTAATAATCTATTAGAGGGGCCATATACGTGTTGATGTCATTTATGGGCTGTTTGGTCCCTGAAATCATCAAAGGCATCGACACATATTTCCTTTCCATGCACAAATAGGGGTGAAGATGGTATACTGCGAGCATAACCGGTCATAAACTGTATTTTGATAACATGTTATCAAAGGAGTTCTAATATTGATACATAAATAAATCTTCAAATTCCTAGGTTCAGAGGAAAACTTCGGATGCATATTGTCAAATTTCTTCCATTGATCTGCATCTGGCGGATGCCAAATTATATCCCCATCATAACACCACATTTTCATGTACGATGTCATGTTCTTTGCATTCTTAGCATTCTTAAACAACTTCTTCAATCTCTGAACAGTTAGAAGGTACCATATTCATTTGGCTGGGATCCATTTCCTTACCTTCACTATAAACTCTCCATCTACAACCTGATTGCTCATTTTCTTAGAATAAGATGCATAGCATACATGGCAAGCCACCTAATGCTCTAAATCACCCATACACAAAAGTCAATCATTTGGACAAACATGTATTTTTTATACTCTATTCCTATAAGACACAAAATTCTCTTAGCATCATAGAGGTTGTCCAATATCCCATTGCTGGCCAAAAGCTTCTCATTGAAAAACAGGAGCAACTTATTCACGCTATTGTCACTCCATGATCCAAAAACTTTCATGTTAAATAACTTCATCAAACATGACATGGGAGTGTATTTCTTCTTGCAACCGGGATACACAGGTTTATCTTTCTCACCTAAAAAATTATACAAAACCTCGGGACTCCCCTTAAATTTATCCACTACCTCATCACAAATATCATCCATATTTATGTCTTTTAAAAAAAAAAAAAACTCACCAAAGTTAGGGGTATATACTAGGCTCCCCAAACCAAGAAAAGAAATAATCAATGAGAGTACATATGTAAGTCCTATGTACAAAGTATGTGTAGCTAATAGGACTGACGTGGAATAGCTAACCATAAATAGCTTTATTCCATACCCTTTGTCTCCAAACCCATTGTCGACAAAGGATAAGGCCCAAAATCCATTTCGAGATCTATTATGGCCTCCCACTTTTTTACCTCTACCCCTTTGTGTTGACAAAAAGGGGTGGCCTTCCATAATAGTCCCTCACAAATCCCTTCCCCAGAAGAGATTCACTCCTATTTCAGCGTGTGACAAGCAGCGTGATGAAGTATTATAGCTGGAGAAATATCTTTTGTGGCACCGTTTATGTTCCAGACTCCAATATGTACTGCGATACTGCTTTTTGAAATATGCCAGAGTCTTTAAAATCCATCTCCATGCTACTGAGCCTATAAAACAAAGAAAAGAAGAGCAGTAATTGGTTCTAAGAACAAAGAACATAAACATAAGGTAACCAGACATGAAAATCTAATATAGAGGAAGCATATGGCATCAAAGAGAATGAAACCTCTGATGTTATGAAGTAAGCTTGTAAAATTAAAAGATGAACTCACCCTGTTTAACCTTGTAGCTTTAGCTAAGCTATTCACAACACTGTTCCTTTCTCTAAAGATGTGAGATATTGAACCATTGATATGATCCATCAATGTCCATACTTCTCTGATGAGGGATATGTATTTCCATGGTATTTTAAAATCCCTTCTGATCACTTTCACCAACAGCAAAGAATCACATTCTATTTCGATGTAGGAACATCCTTTTTGACTTAATAATTGAAGACAAGAGCAATTTCAAAGGGCTTTGGATGCTGCAAGAAGAACCTAATCTTGTGCATCCCTGATAATAGCTCATGCACCAGACTCTCCATTTTTGAGCACACATCCATCAATATTGGGTTTATAAAGAGCAGAAAGTTTTCACTGGATAAGTCTTTCTATTTTCTTACTACTGCTACCTGCAACTTTTGGGCAGAGGAGTACTGAAAACCAAGGTTCAGAGTAAACATGTATTTTAACTTATGAGCATATAAGATATATTGGAATTGAGAAAGGATTTCTTTAATCAAAAGTTGAGTGTTTGGTTTAATGGATTCAAAAGATATTTATTCCTAGTACACCATATAAACCATACAACAATACCAGGGATGATTCTAATCATATTCAGAAGATCAGGAGATGCGTGATAGAAATAGGATCGATCCCAAAGAGTATTAAACCCATTTTTCTGGATGTTGAAGATTCTGTTTATAATACTTTATATATTTGAAATGAATGTGCAAGTGTTGAAGATGTGATGTAAATCATTGAATTCACTTTCATGAAAACAACACTTTGAAGGGAGGTGAAAATTAAAATCTTCCAACACATCAGGTGTAGCCAAAATCCTGTTAAGTAACTCCAATTAAAGATGCTGATTTTACTGGGCAGAAACTTAGACCATAAGAATTTAAAACATGGTATGACATCTTTTTTATCCCTTATCAGTTCATATGATGTCTTAACTGAGAATATACCATTCTCAGTAGGATTCCAGATCAGCATATCATTATACTCTGGGAAGGAAATTATTTTACTTCTCAGAAAATTTATGACTGAAGTCGGCAAACCAGGTTCGAGCCATTCAGTAAAAACATGTTGATTCTCAATAAATTCACTGATAGAGGCTTCTGGAAAAGGTATAGGTTGATTTGAATTCCATAATTGAGACAGAGGTCCAAAGTTTGACCAATTAGTGTCCCAAAACGAGACCTCACCTTTGCCAATTTGCTAGAATGAGTTACTCATGGCCAGATCAGAAACTTCCACGATTCTTTTCCATGTTTTTAAACTATTTAGGATAGATCACATGAACTGAGACCATAATGACTTTCCTTCTTGTAGTCTCCACCATAGTTTTAAAGAGAATCTTGGAACCATGTTGTGAAGATTTTTAAAGTCTAGGCCATTTTTTAGCTTTAGGATAGCATAAATTAGAATAAGATTGCTCCCTGTGTCATTTTCATATATATTCCAGAAGAATTTGGCAAAGATATTGTGAATCTTGTTTAGAACACCCTTTGTTGGTTTGAGAAATGTTATAAAATGTAGAGTAACTGCAGACAGTACATGTTTTTATTAAGATTAGCTTTCCAGCTTGATTCAGAAATTTGTTTTTCCATTTAATTATTTTTGAATAAATTGAATCTACTAAACTTTGATAGTATATGTTCTTGTTTCATCCGAAATAGATTGGGTAACCCAAGTAATTAAAAGGAAAATACCCTTCTATCATCCCAGTTTGAGTCAAGATTTCATTCCTTACTCTGGGAGGTGCAAATTTAGAAGGTAGACATTTTATTTATCGAAGTTTACGTCTAGCCTGTAGCCATTTCAAAGGATTTAAGAAATAACAGAAAGTGTTTTAAATTGAGTACTACAAGAAGACAATAGTATCATCTGCAAATGCTAAATGAGTTACCGTCTTCATAGAAAGGGGAAATTCGAAGAAATCAATGTTGGCATATTGAAAGAGAAAATTTAGATTTCTTGAGAAGGCCTCAGCCAATAGGATAAACAGGTAGGATATAGAGGATCCCCCAGTTTAAGGCCCCTTGAAGGTTTAAAGAAATCATTTGAGATGTCATTGACCAATATGGAAAAGTGTGCAACTTTAATGTTTCCCACTATTAGGTTAACTAGAGAATTATTAAACCCCATTTTGATGAGAAGACAGTTTAGAAAGTGTCGGGATACTCTTTCAAAGACCTTCATCATATCCAATTTGAATATAACATTAAAGGCTCCGTGTTTTGAGTTCAAAAAAGTGGTTATCTCCTGCATAAGCAATACTTTATATGTAAGTTATCTACCTTCTACAGAGGCTGATTGCTCAGGAGATATAAAAGAGGGCATGATAGGTTTAAGTCTGAGGCTAAGTATCTTTGAAAAGATTTTATTTACAAAGTTACAGAGGCTTATGTGTGTAGTCTTTGAAAGAGGCTGTAACTTCTTTTTTAGGAATTAGAGTTATAAGGGCAGAAGAAATGGATTTTTAAATAGAGTTACCTGCCATAAAATTATTTACAGCTGCTAAGAGATTTGATTTGATGATATCCCAACACACTTTAAAGAATTTCATTGAGAATCCATCAGGACCTGGGGCTGACTCAAAGTTCATTGATGCTAGAATATGTGATAATTCTTCCATCGTGACTAGTTTTATCATATTATTATTCATTTTCTCTGTTAACATTTGTGGGATATTTTCAATTAACCAAGCAGTATTAATGCCAGAAGGATCTTCATTTTCTTTTGTAAGAAAGTTTGTGTTGTGTGGAATACCCGAGAAAGAATAAGCAAAGAAAATAAAGCGAAAGAGAAAACACCGAGAATTTACGTGGTTCACCAATTGGCTACATCCACGGCCGACAAAGATCGGATTTCACTAGAGAGAAAGGCCAGAATTACAGATTTCCTATCAAAGCGGCTAATACGTATTCAAGGCATACCAATAGTTTGTGAAGAAATTAATAGCTTCATGTCCTATTTCTTTCTGATCAGTTAGCCAATTACCTTGAGAATCTTTCATAGAAGATAAGTATTGCTTAGAGTGCTTGGCTTTAACTATGTTATGGAAAAATTTAGTATTTGAATCACCCTCTTTTAACCATTTAATCCTAGATTTTTATTTCCCTAAATATTTCTTCTTGTGAAAGAGCTAGTGTTAACTCAGCTTTAGCTTTATTATAAGCAATAAGATTAGTATCATTCTCCAAGGATTGTAAATATTGCTCAGCCTTTAAAATATTTCTTTACAGGTTTTGACCTTGTCAAAGATATTACCAAAATTATTTTTGTTCCAAATTTTTAAGGCTTGTTTAGTGTTTTTTAGTTTAAAAGAAGAAAAAATCATTTTTGAAAGATTAGGATTGATTTGCCAAGAGTTCTGAATTAGGGGGATGGAAGTTGGATGGCTAGTTCAACAATTTTGAAACTTGAAAGGCTTAGAACTTGATATCAAATTTTGGGATTTAACATGTAAGAATAAAGGGGAATGGTCAGATTGTTCTCTTGCAATCACCTTGATATATGAAGTGGGAAAATCATTTAGCCAGAGAGTATTTGCTATACCTCTGTCTAATATTTTCCACACTCTACCATTAGGTCCAATTCCGGTCCATATAAAGAGGCTTTCAGAGGTTGGTAAGGTTATAAACTGGCCAAAAGATTTGAAGTTATTAAAATCAGCCATTATGGTTGGATCAGGAGTTGATTGGCCAAGGTATTTAGATTGATCCTCAATAACATTAAGGTCTCCAATATCTAAGAGGGGAACATGTTTATGTGATAACAAGGCTTCCCATACTTTATCTTTTGCTCTTTGTGAATGCTTTGCATACACAAAAGCAATATGGCATTCCTTGTTTAGGGCAGGATGTTCAATTTTGGCTAGGGTGTATTGATCATGGGGTATGACAATATCTGTCTTAACACAGTCATCTTAAAATAGCCAAATTTTGCATCCAGGGAATGAGAAGAAATTTTTATATCCAAGATCAAAAACAGTTTTAGAAATTTGAGAAGCTTCTAGTATTGGTCGATCAATGCAAAGAAGGAAATATAATGCTTGTGCTTAGTATCCCTTGCTCTGATTTTAGAAGCCTGGTTTCCTATCCCTCTAACATTCCATATATAGATGTTTAAATCCATTAAAAAAATATTATTTAGAGGATATTGAGGATCTGGTTAAAACTTCAGATCCGGTTTACGAGCAACACGTGTTGCCTCACGCGCCGCCGAGTCCGTCGCAGCGTGAACTACACGGCGTCTCATCGCGCACACACGCTGTCTTCCTGACGCAAACATCGATGTCGCGTGCAGGCATGCGCCACCAGCGCCACCGTCGCCGTCCACCGCCCTCAGAACTGCCTTTTGGTTGATTTGAAGTTTTTCGTGTTCTGTTCTTTTATTTATTTTTGTCAGATGGAATATGGGTTTAAAATTTGGTTTTTTGCTTAATTATCTGGACTAATTTATCAAGTGTTCTATGCCTATTTGTTGTTTTTCTCTGTAACTGGAATAGCTGGCCAGATGAAAAATCCCTTGGGCTTCTAGTCTCTACTCTAGTAACAGTGCAGGAGAAATCCGAGTCGGAGTAGTTTTGACGACTTATTCCCGGCGTTTTCTGTGAACGATTTTAGACTGGTAGACTTATAGTTGATACAAGTTATAGATGTTTTACCTGCTGGATAGTTAGATGCTTTAGGACATTAGATTTTAGGATGATCAAATGTATTCCATCGCACTTTTTAAGGTTAGTTATAGCGTGTAACCGCTCTTCAGATACAGATTGGGTTTCTAACTTATTCTGTAATCTCACAAATTGCTTTCCTTTGAGGAATCATTTTATTACGGTTTGGGGAGCCTAATAAATATCCCCCACCAATGGAAAAAAGATAAACTTTCGAAAATTAATTTTTAAAAAATGAATCAATCTCAGAATCATGGGGAATAATTAATATGGAGTCTAATAATAATCAGATAAGAGGCAAACAATTATTCAAACATTCCACTATACCAAAGCTCTTCTGATCATCTTATGCTTAAAGAACAAGGAAAAAAAGATCGATGATCATTTTTTTGTCTTAAAGCTATAAAGCCGCTTTAGCCATGAATTGACAAAACTATCCTTTGCTTGCCTTACGCCCAATGTAAATCGGCTACCTTAACCTCTGTTTGCATCGGATGGTTTTACTTAAACCAAGTCGAATTAAGTAAAAATACATAAAATGATATTTTTAATTTATTAAATTAAAATAAATTAATCGAATTGACCTAAAATAAAATAAATTTAGAAATTACATAAATTTATTATAAAGTTCCAATGATTTAGAGTACTCCTTAATTAATTTGATCCTCCCAGTGATACCGATACCGATACATTATTGATAATGATAAATAGCATGTGTGCTCTAACGTATTTAATATCATTAGAGAAAGCTAATCTGTTAACAGTTAGAAATACGAGTCAGATATTTAATATGAAAAATGTGCATGTATCCTTCTCTGTTCCTTGTTTTGTTCACATATACCCTTCAATTTTTTGAAAGTGCATTTGTACCCCTAGTGACATATGAAAAATTGATCAATTTTGGTCATTATTAAACCAATTTCAGATTTCGCCTCATATCTTGAATCCGTTCGAATAATCCGACACAGAAAAGGGAAATTCGCTCGAATTAGTGTTGGAAACAGGAACGAAATCGCGCCTGACCAAGTCGCCGATGAAGAAGTTCGAATCCTAGTCCAGATCGCGCTGTTTTTGGACTCAAAATTTTGACACAACATTTTTTATATCGATGCTGATGAAGGGTGGGCTCCACTTCAGTGGAGGGTAAAATGGTCATTAACTTTTAAAAAATGAGTGTTTAATTTGGTAATTTCAATATTGGCTAATGCCGGAAAACAACAGGTCAACGTCGGACTCAGACAGGAGGGGTACGTGTACACTTTTGAAAAACTGGAGGTATATGTGCGCTAACCAAGAAACTGGGGGCATGAATGCATTTTACCTTTTAATTTAACTTTATAGTTTATTGGGAAAATTAGGAGGGACGCCAATTTATTTCAAAGAAAAAAAACTGATTTACTCCCTCCATCCCAGGAGAATCTGCACACTTTCCTTTTTTGGCCGTCCAGACAAATCTGCACTCTTTCCTTATTTGGCAAATAATTAGACCTGTAAATACTAAACTACGCTTACTGAATTTTTTAAATTACTCAAAGCCCAACCCATTTACCAACTAATCAATCCATTCAAATAACTAAAACCCAATTCATTATCCTAATTAAACACACCTGAATTTTCAAATTCACAACTACTCCTTTGTTTCACATTCATTATTCTCAACCGACATCTACCACCAATAATTCAATCTTGGGCAGTAAAATTCACTACTCTCCTCACATGTCTCTATGAATTCCAACGCCTCTTTTGCTTTGTTCTTATCCTCACAATTTCTCACTTCTGCTCTCTCACTCTCGAACCCTAGCCGCTGCCCCTTCGAATCTCCTTCTCTATAATCTCAGTTTGTTTGTTTTCAACTATGGATCTAAATTTCTATGACATCTCCCTCATTTTCGTCTGATCGATCTTGTCGGCGTTGCTCCCAATGTTACGTTTCAGATACTTACAGCCTGAATGAGTTCATTCCCGATATGTAGATGGATGATGCCACCACTATGTGGAGGCCTGACGCCACCCTCGGTGCAGCGGCGATGTCGGAGTCTTCCAATCGGTGACACGGTCAAAACTCGGCAGGCATTGTCAACGGCGAGATCGAGGTCCAGAAAGCCTCAAATTCACTTCATGTTCCATTTTGTGATAAGGTTGGAGGAAACGTACCCGTCACCGATGAAAATCAACCACCAAGTGGATTACGTTTTATTTACGGATCCTTCGAAAATCACTACACCTACTCCACCCACCAATCAAACTCCAGAAATGGCCCCTAAGGTTCCTTCGAAGGAACCTATCGAGCCAATTCTCAGGCATGAGAAAGACAATAAAACTGCCAGGGGCCATCTTCTCAACAATAAGATAAATCTCACATTTCACTTGTTCACCACCAACAAATATGCTAAGTCAATATGTCAGACGTTGGAGAAGAAATATAGTGATGATGATGTAGGGAAGAAAAAGTATGCCATTGGGAATTGACTCAAGTTCCAAATGTTGGATAATAAGCCCATTACGACCAAGTACATGAGTACGAGAATCTGACCGCCGAAGTACTCGCAGAAGGCACAGAGATGATCAACATCCTCCTTATGTGCCCATTGATAAGCTTCCAGATTCTTGGTCCAATTATTGCAACAATCTCAAGCACATGAAGCGAGATACGACCTTAGAGGAGCTAGTAAACCACATGAAAATTGAGTAAGCCAATCACCTCACAGATAAGTGACTCTCATCCTTTTCCGATTCGATTAAAGCTAATTTTGTAGAATATGAAAGCGTTGACAGGTCTAAGTCATTTGCTACCTTCAAGAAAGGAACCAACCAAGTCAAAATGGTTGGCACCTTCAAGAGGAATGACCCAATTCAGAACAAGTCCAAAGTTATGTGGTAAAACTGGTCATCGAGCCTTCCAATGTTTAGAATATATACTTTAAATTAGATTTTACTAAACGAACACCAGTGTTCAAACTCAACTTTTTTTTATACAGACCACAACTCCGAATTAATTAAACCAATTAGCTTGGTATAAAGTTTGAAATAAAGTTTAAACCCTTCCTTTGAAATTCATTTGAAGAGAATAAAGTTTGAAATAAAACAGTGAGAAGTGAGAGTTCCTTAAGAGCTAAGAAGAAGTATGAACGTGAAATAAAGCACCGATCGACAACACAGTATTAGTTTATTCCTTCTGCCCTCCAAACAAAACAACCCACACACAAACACTTGAAATAAAAAAAGCCCTTGCATTTCACTTCCTCTCTTCACAGCCATTCAAACCCTTCCTCCCTCCCAAACCTTAAATCCCACAAACCAAAATGTACAGAATCAGCAACACAGTGATCGGGTTCCTGAACCTCTTCACCCTGCTCGCGTCCATACCCATCATGGGCGCGGGCCTGTGGATGGCCCGGAGCAAGGCCACCTGCGAATCGTTTCTCCAGACTCCGCTTCTCGTGATCGGCTTCATCATCCTCATCATATCCCTCGCGGGGTTCATCGGGGCCTGCTTCAACATCGGGTGGGCCCTCTGGGTGTACCTGCTGGTGATGCTGTTCCTGATCGGAGCCCTGATGGGCGTCACGATATTCGGGTTCGTGGTGACCAGCCGCGGCGGGGGCCAGCCGGTGCCCGGGAGGGCTTACCGGGAGTACCGGTTGAGTGACTACTCGCCGTGGCTGAGGAAGAGGATTAAGGATCCTCATTATTGGATGGCGGTTAGGAACTGTATTTTTGGTTCCAAGACTTGTGAAACCATTGCTACGTGGACGCCTTATGATTATACCATCAGGGACTTAACTCCAATTCAGGTATAAAATTTGTTGGAATTTTTATTAAATGGGCTATGTATTATAAATAATTACTCTATATTTTTTTCTTCAAAAAATGAAGCCTATTATGAAATCATTAATAAGTACATAACTCTCTGCATTTCACTTAATATTGTTTCCATGGAATATTATGGGGAGTAGCTCACTGTCCTTTGCATATTTATTAATTTGAATATATAATTTAATTTGTTGTGTGATGTGCTATTTTTGGTCAGTAATATTATAAATAAATAATGAAATATATAATAGTGATGAAATAGTAATTAATGTTAGTGTTCATAATATGCATTGCAGAAAAGAAGTATTTTAGTGTTCACGGAGAATTCTTTTAGAGGACAAGAAGAAGTAATCCTAGTGTGTTCATGCGTATGTGGTCACTCGTGTTTTTTATTCTTATAAAGCTTACTAAACTGAGATACTTTGAGTAGTGATGTTTTGTTTTTTTAATAAAGAAAATGGCTTTTTTTATAAATTAATTTATTAGAGGGAGAATTTTTTAGTGTGAATAAGATCAGAAGGAATTTGGCAGCTTTATATTGATTTTGTGGAATATTAGGTATTCTTATTTTTTTTAAATTTGGAAAAGGAATATATTCAAGACGAATTCGAAATTCCTTCCCCAATCTCCAAACCAACCCTGGGACCCTAGAGCATAAATAACAGATATTTTCCCATAGAATAAAATGTTACCACGTTTCTCTCTCATAATTAAATCATACTCCTTTAGTTCATCTAACATTGACACTTCAAATTTTGACACAATTATTAAGAAGATGTCAATTTTGTGGTGCAAATTAAATTGAAAAAAAAGTATAATATGTGGTTTAAATTACCTGAAAACATACTACAAGTAGAACGTGACAATAAAAAAATACATATAAAAGGAAAGTGTGCCAATGAAAAATGGACGGAGGGAGTAGCTTGTAGCACATAAGTATGTAAAGTTATGGTGATTGAGGGCTAAAGTTCTGACCGAGTACTAATGAAATGTAGAGCAAAAATTCACATACACAAACTTAAGATTACATAATTTTGCACCTAAAAACTTAATTAAGTGCTCCGCAACTCTAAAATTCAAATTAGAATCTAGCTTCTCAAATTTGTAGTTATGATCAATCGCTAATAATTACGAATCAATAAAACTAACTGAAATGAACTGAATTGCAGTCGGGATGTTGCAAACCACCCACGGCATGCAGCTACGTGCCGGGGGTGATGGTGAACCAGGACCCAGATTGCAGCGTCTGGAACAACGCCCCGAGCCTGCTGTGCTACGAGTGCGATTCGTGCAAAGCGGGGGTGCTGGAGAATGTGAGAAAGGACTGGCACAAGCTCTCGGTTCTCAACATCGTCATGCTCGTCATCCTCATCGGCATCTACTCCATTGGGTGCTGTGCTTTTCAGAACACCAAGAGGGCTATCTCCGACTACCCTTACGGCCATAACAGGATGTCCAAGATCCGACCCAGATGGGATTTTCATTGGTAACTCTTCATGCTTCTTTTTAGTATGGTGTGTGTTTTTTGCTATCTCCAATCTTAACTTTAAATGCTTGTGTAGTATACAATTTTGTATTCATATTTGGCCTATCAATTTCAATTATACTAATTTAATTTTAAGATCAGGAAAAACTATTGCATACTCCCTCCGTCCCAAGATTATTGGCCTATTTGCTTTTTCAAAGTCAAAATTTGTAAACTTTGATCCTAAATATCAATTTATA
>JAULKK010000006.1:6046872-6062765 GCA_032355705.1 Rubia peregrina
AATTTCTTGGGAAATACTTTCTAGCTTCAAAATATGTGTGCATGAAGACGAAGCTCTCCAATATCTCTCTGTTCGCTAATGAATCCCTCTACGAGTATTAGGAACGATTCAAGAGGTCATTGGCAAGATGTCCATGTCATCCGTTCAAGGAGGGGGATCTGGTATACTATTTATTCAAGGGGTTCTAAGATGATGAAATGTGAATGGTGAATTCTACGTGCATCGGTTCAATCTCCAAGAAAAGCTCGAGGGATGCGATGACACTGTTTGAAGAAATAACCAATGGAATGAGGTAGTTTGGTACAAGATCTAGAGTGAAGCCCATAGATAAGCCAACTCATTCTCCCATGCTAGAGGATAAAGTCTAAGATCTTGCTTCTATAATGAAGGAATTCATGAAAGGGAGATTTAAACAAGTAAAGGTTTGTGATATTTGTAGCCTCGATCATCACACTGATGCTTGTCCACAAGTGGTGGAAGAAAAGAAGGAGGTGAAGGCATTGGATTTCAATGGTGGAAATGGTAAACAACAAAAACAAGAGTTTTGTGGGAACCAATGAGGTCAAATGAAAGACCCCTGCACAACTACCTTCAACTCGAGGTACCGCAATCACTCCAACTTCCATTAGCACGAGGAGAATCAAGTACAGGGGGAGAAGGCTTTCCAACCACAATGCCTCACTCTATCAAGTCAGATAACTCGCCACCTCGGTTAGTCGACTTGAGGTCAAAGAGTCCAAGAAATGTGATGCTACTCTTAATCATAGAAAATTTGCCTAAGAAATGTGAAAATGGGGGGAATGGCTACTCTTAATCATAGAAATTTTCCCAAGAAATGTGATGACCCCGGCATGTTTTCAATTCCTATCTCCTTTGGTGGTAAATTTGTGTAAAATGTTATGATTGATTTAGGATCATATATCAATGTTATTCCAGCTTGCCTTTATTAGAACCTAGACATAAGTGAACATAAGGAAACTAGGGTAATTGTCCAATCAGCCTATCACTCCCAAGCTAGCTCTTGAGCTTTAGTTAAGGAAGTAATGGCTAGGGTAGGTCATTTAGTGTTTTCGGAGGATTTCCGTGTTCATGACGTAGTGCACGATGGTGGTGTGCCCTCAATTTTATTAGGGAGAATTTTTCTTTAAATGTTAAGAAACAAGATAGACGTTCGTCTGGACACACTAACCCTAGAGGATGATATTGATAAGGTGGAGTCTGATATTCATAAATCTAAGCATAATTCACCTAATCATTCTCTATAGTGGAAAGACATAACCTTGTGTGAAGAACTGTCTCAATGTGAGAACTCTTGCTTGATTGAAGATGTAAAATTCCTAAATGAAACTCTTGATGATGATGAGGTGTTTCCCAATATAGAACCTTGCATACTCTATGTAGTATGAATAAACTTTGTAATGATACACTTGTTGACAAACATGTATCTTCAAATGTGATTAAAGATGCTCTGCTTCCAATATCTCACACTAAAGTTCAGCGGAGAAAGAAGCGGGATAAGGAATTAGGAACTCCTAAATCCCTTTCTACTCCCAAACTCAACAAAAATGTATCTATGGCAGAGAAAGATGGGCTTGTTTTGTACGTTTCTCCCAAGGTGAAAGGCAAATCGAAAGTAATGTTGAGACCCATCAATAAGAACCTGTTTGTTGATGGTGTCAAGGATGGTGATTTTGGTGACCCATCAAACAAATATTTTTAGACTTTTAAAATGCATGAAATAATAAGTCGTGAGGACGATAAAAAAATATGATGTTTTCTATTTTACATTAGTGGTTCAAAAAATATTTCTTTAAAATTTTAGGAATGTGATATGATTTTTGGTGGTGTTTTGAGGATTAATAGTCATCAAAATTATTCCGGAACAGTGCTACTCTCGGTTTTCATGTTTTTAGGAGCAGCCCGTACCAAGCCTCATCAACACGAGTCTGATTAGTAGACATGAGGCATTCACCATGCCAGCATGAGCTAAATCTGCGCCAACCCGGGGCCTCCACACTCCAGTGCGGGGTTTGCACAGGCTGTCACAAGCCCTCCACACGCTGGCACGTACTACCACATGTCAGCATCGATCTGGCCTAGAGATCTGTGTAGCATACTCAACTAACCCAATCAAAATTACTTTGGAACAGTACTGCTCTCATTTTTGAGTGGGGTATTTGGTAGGGATTTTTTAATTATATTGGTGATTATTGTTGGTACTTCTGGTTATTATATAAAGCATCATGCCTCCAAGACAGAGAAGGGAAGCTAGTATACTTTTCATGGGGCTGACTACACTCCGTCAGAAGCACCAAAAGAGGTGAAAACATCTCAATGGACACCACATCTAGGAGACCAAAGAAGGATCAAGACATTGTTAAAGCTACGATGGTGCCAGCAATATGAAAAGTGAATATAATGGTTTACAGGCTCTGATTAGGAAAGAAAATGGATCTGCCAACTATATTAACGTCTTTTCTCATCAACTTCAGCTATCACTTGTGGAGTTTCCAAAAAAAGCTAAATTTTCAAATGTGTATAGCATACTATCTACTTTAGTTAATGTTTTTTGAGGTTCATCCAAGAGACAAGAACTCCTAAGGAATTATCAACTTGAAAAGGTTATTAATGATAATGAGTGGTGAACTTGCACGTGGTAGAGGTTTGAATCAAGAAAGTATCTTTCAACGAGCATCAAATACACGTTGGAGCTCACACTTTGCCTCATTTCTGAAATTTCTTCTCATGTTTGATTCTGTGATAGATGTTCTTAAAAAAATTCAAATTGATGGAGATAAAGACAAGAGGGGTCAAGCTTACGAATTGATAAGTGTTGTACAAACCCTTGAGTTTATTCTTTTCACACATTGATGAAGAGAGTCATGAGCATTACAAATTCACTCTGTGAAGCATTACAAAAGAAGGATCAAGACATTGTTAATGTCATGAGTCTTGTTGAAATATCTAAAAACAATTGCAAGATGCCAGGGATAGTGGCTGAATATCTTTGTTGATAGATATATGCTTATTCAGCGAAAAACATGACATCGTCATTCCAAAAATGGATGAAAAATTCATTCCTGGTGAGAGATCGCAAAGAAAAACTCAAGAGATTACGAATCTTCACCACTATCGCTTTGATTTATACAATGAAGTCGTTGATTTGTAACTAAAGAGCTTGATCACCGTTTCAGTGAAATTGCTTCAAATCTTCTAAAGTGTATGGCTTGTCTGAATCCAAGCTGTTCTTTTTCAGCTTTTGACAAGAAACAATTGATTGAACTAGCTGGATTTTATCATGGAGAATTTTTAGAATTGGCAATTGAACTTCTTGAGTCTGAGTTGAAATATTATGGATATGAAGTCGGAAAATGATTTTTTGGATTTGAATAGTATAAGTGAGCTTGCTCAGAAAATGGTAGAGAGAAAAAAAGATGGCGTTTATCTGTTGGTATATATGCACTTAAAACTCCTATTGATATTACCCGTTGCTTCGGCTTCTGTGGAGAGAGCTTTTTCAGCAATCAATATAGTGAAAAGCCGATTATGCAATTGTATGGGAGATTCTTGGTTGAATGATTACCTAGTTGCATTCATCAAAAAAAGTATATCTCGTGGAGTTGATGAAGAGAAAGTCATCAAGTGTTATCAAATTAGGAAGACTCGCTGGAAAACATAGTAATAGTACATTAGTTATATATAACATTATTAGGCTTAAACTTTATTATCATTATTTTTGTCAAATTTTCATTTATAATGTACTAGTTTGAAGTAAGAAGGGAAATTGGAAAATATACAAATATTTCCTCGTACATGATTATTGATATTGTCTTGTGTATGATTAGATGTGGAACTTGTAAGGTATACCATTTTTAGGTTGGTTATTGTATTCGATAGTTGGTCTGCATTTATGAACTCATGAGGTGGTGGTGAATGTAAGGAGACAATGTGGAATTAGGGTTGCCATTTATGGACAAGTGGGAGCGGTGTTTATAACATTTTATTTGCTTAATTTAATTAAAGTATTTTATTTCCTTTTCCTTTTTTTACTTAGGAGATTTAGTTTCCTTTCCACTTTTTCATTTGAAGATTTAGTTTCCTTTTCCTTTCTTCATTAGGAGATTTAGTTACCTATAAATAGAGGAGACATTGTTATGTAATTTTCATTATTGATTTGATTAATAAAAGTTGACATTTGGTTGTAAACCTTAGCAGTTTCATCTTTCCTATATAACGTTCTACATCAGTTAGTATCGGAGTCATTCCGATCCCCACAGTGGCGCATCATCGACCTCGTGAAGGCATCTCCGATCGTGATATTAATGTAATATACATTTATAGACAGGAAGAAATCGCAGGATTATGTCTTCAACGATAAGATTTTCGCCCGGAATTTCGGTTGACACGCCTATGTGATGAACTTGTACGACGCATCTTTGGAAAATTGGTGTGGGAATTTGGCGTTCTAAGTGGTTATCCCGTAGTACAACAAGACGGCGTACAATGATGCGAAGCACGGTGAGGCTGTGAACGACGAGTTAAAGTACGGTGAGATGGAGTACAACGTTCCCTTGTATGACGACGCCGTGTACGATGAAGTGGAGTCCAACAAGGTAATATACGATGACTCCATATACGACGAGTACGCCAAAGCCGTCTACAATGAGATTGTGTATATTGTGCCATTGTACGAAAACATTGTGTACATAAAGGCCCTAAATGAAGAGCCTGTATACCAAAAGGCGGAGTACGATGAAGTAGCGTACAAAAATTTGTTTTGGTTCCAAGTAAGTCCAATGAAGCGGTCGTACCGAAAAAGTCCACTGGCGTGAAGTTTGCAGAGACTGTGGCGTAGATTCATTCAGGAATCTTTAGAGTGGGTTTGGGAATGACACACAAGCACGGAGAGTATGCACGGCGACACCCTGAGAAACAGCAGGAGAATAGAGGAAGAAAGAGAAAATTTGGAGACATCATACGGTGGGTATGGAAACATATATCAAAGAAAGTTGTTTTAAGGTGATGACTCTAGCATTGATACGAGTGAGGAAATGGAGGCCGAGTCGCGACACAAGCCGACCGTTAAAATTTGAGGATGAATTTTTCTGACCCTCCAGAGAATGATGTGGAATTAGGGATGATATTTATGGACAAGTGGGACCAACGTTGATAACATTTTTATTTGCTTCATTTTATTAAAGTATTTTATTTTATTTTCCCTTTTTACTTAGGAGATTTAGTTTCCTTTTCTCCTTTTCATTCGGAGATTTAGTTTCCGTTTTTCTTTCTTCATTAGGATATTTAGTTCCCTATAAATAGAGGAAATATTGTTATGTGATTTTCATTTTTGCTTTGATTCATAAAAGTCGACCTTTGATTACAAATCTTAGCATAGTTTCATCATTCCTATATTACATTCTACATGAGGAGACTTATCCACAATTAAAGCTCTGATCCGAGAAATATTAACCCGAACCCTACCTAAACACGATCGTACTCAACCCAAAATCTGATTTTGACCCGAGAAATACTAATTTGTACCCAAACCCAACACGATAAAATTCAACCCAAAACACAAATATGACCCTATAATCCAGACCTTAACCATGCCTGAACACGAACCCGAGATCAACCCAAACCCGATCCAACCCAAACCCAATTCTACCCAAACCTAATTCAACCGTAACTTAATTCAACCTGATAAACCAACTATATAACCCTACGTGTAATCAACCCAAACAGATGTAATTATAAAAAGTCAATTAACATTTAATATGGAACCAAGTCAATTTGGTTATAAGTCAAACTAATAAATCCTTTAGAATAAAGTGGGGGTTTTATATATTACGAGTTTAAGATTTGATTATACTACGTGAAGTCAACTCATAACAAATACGAATACACAAGATTAAGTTAAAAATGTACACGAATAAATTTATAAATCTAATGAATAGTAGTCAAATAAAGAGAGATGTATAATAAAAATTATAATTTTGAATTAGTAATTATAGAGAGTTGGATAAATATTAATTTTAAAATCAATTTGAAAAGTATTGTAAAAATAATATATAATAAATTATCACAAATTCCTGTTATAAGCCGAATAACTGTTAGATGATGGTATTTTATAATTAGTGGGACTAATAAAAATATTTGATATTTAATTTTATTCAGTGAGATATATATAATTATGATAACTTTTAAAATGAGCTAAACATATAAATAATTATTTATAAATAATTTTAATGAAATACTGTAAAAATAATTATTTTTATTGTATTCAATATGTCACGATTTCTAAACAAACTAATTATTTCACTTTATTACTTATATAGTTTTTCGTAGATGAGATTTCAAAACTGTAAATAAAATTATTTATTTTCAATTTATATGTAAGACACAAAAAGTACATAAATTAATCCTAATTTTTAAATTAATAATACAGCGCAACGCACGGTGGGACTCAACTATTTTTTATTTTTTTAAAAATGAATCAAAATATTTATTACAAGACAAAAATGCACTAAAGTATTTTAAAAAGTGAATTGAATTCAATGAATACTCAACACTGCTATTCAACTAAGATATTAGGCACAAAAGCGCCTCTAACATATTTATGGAAAATTACGCTATGACCAAAAAAATGTTATGACATTATCCTTCTCTCCAAAATACATAATTTTTGTTATTCTTGCATAAATATAGAAATACTAAACATATGTTTTTTTGTGAAATTTTGGAAAGCGCTAGTACATGTTCTAAAGTAACTTAAAGTTGATTACTTAGAAGTGAAAAAGGGAAATCGAAGAGGATTACAGCTATGTTCTTGTGCCTAATTGTTGATAAATATTCCATTACGGACTTGAAAAATACAATATGAGTGTATAGGGTATCATCACGTTCGAGCGGATTTTAATTTAGAATTACGTGTAAAGTTTTTACCTTTTGCACTTAGGTCCCTCCAAGAAAGTTGAAATTGTTGAATCACGAAATTGGAGATACCAAAATGCAATTCAATAATGTACGATTGCGCATTTGAGATTTGGGCATATATGAGTGAACAAAAGGGCCTTGAAAGTCAACATGAATACTTCTACAAAATGTTGAAAAATTACATTGTGGCCCAAAATTGTGTTACCCCATTATACGTTGCTCCAAAATACATTATTTTTGTTATTCTTTCCTAAATATAGAAATATTGAATAAATAATTTTTTTTGGTGAAATGTTGAAAAGCACTAATACATGTTCTAGAACAATTTAAAGTTGATTACTTAGAAGTAAGAAAATGAAATCGAAAATGATTACGGATATGTTCCTATGCTCGATTGTTGATAAATATTTTGTTACGTATTTGGAAAATACAGTGGGGGTGTATAGGACAGCATCACTTTCGAGTGGATTTCAATTTGGAGTTACGAGTAAAGTTTTAACCTGTTGCACTTAGATCCCTCCAAAAAAGTCGGAGTAGTCGATTCACGAAATCGGTGACACCAAAATGAAATTCAATAATATACGATTTCCACTTTGAAATTTGGGCATGTATGAGTGAACAGAAGGGTCTCGGAAGTCAACATTGATTACTTCTACAGTTTTGAAAAATTACAATGTGGTTAAAAATTGTGTTACCCCATTATCCATTACTACAAAATACAAGATTTTTATTATTGTTGCCTAAATATAAAAATATTAAATTAATTATATTTTTGGTGAATTGTTGGAAATCACTATTAGATGTTCTAGAGTAACTCATATTGTAAAATCATTTTTCAAAACTTTTCTTTCCCATTCTAACTTGTAATTGTTGGGATTTTTTCAATGTATTGAGCACTGGTATGACTACCGGTGCCATTCGTCAACATATCAATGCATATACAATTGTATTGCAGTTTTGTGGGCCTATTTTAAAATTTCAAAGTAATTTTTTAAATGTTAAATTAAATACAATCCTAGAACTGGTATAGGTGCTATATATATATATATTTTCCACCACAATTTTAACTGCAAAAATTACTATTCCGGTCATAGGCACATGTATTAGCACCGGTATATGTCATTCAGCCAAAATCGGTGTTGAAAATATTAAATTTAGACATTTTTTCTTGATAGGCACAATATCTAGCATCGGTATTCAATGAACCCGTGCTGGATTTATTAATAGGCACCAATAATTTGTTTCATTTACTAGATTACTGGTGTCTATGAAATTTCTAGCACCGATATTACTCTCCCAACAATGACATACCGTGCCTATATACCCGTTTTCCAGTAATGTATAACTAGAAGTTACAAGTTACAACGAAATAGAACCCGATAATAGTGCAGTTGTAACAATAATATTATTAAAACATAACCTAAACCAACCCAAATTTAGTCGGGTAGCATAATAAACAGATCTAAAATGAACCAACCTGAAACAAATCCAATATGAAACATTATAAAAAATAACTGATATGATTTGACCAGAATCAGTACAAAAAATAACATGATAGTAACCCGATCCGATTCAACCCGATAATATTCTGACCCGACCTGACCTAAACCGAGTATAAAAATTACAATACAATAACCCGACCCGATATTAACTCAACCCAACACGACCTAATCGGAGGAAAAAAAACTGACATGTTTTCAACCCGACACGATAGTCACCCAACCCGACCCGACAAAAAAAATCAACACGTTTCGTTTCCAACTAGACACGAACTCGACACGATAACCCGAATTGACACACTCTAGTAAGATGGGTAATTCTCAGGAAGTGTAATCTATTCATAAGCTTATGAATATGCTGTTTTACTTTTAACTTAAAAATTGTATTTTTTTAAACTTTAAATATACTATCTTCGTCTCATAAATACTGGCCTATTTACTTTTTTCAATTCAAACTTTGATTCTAAATATAAATTAATATATTTATAATAAAATTGAATTTGAGATATTGTTAGATTCATCTTAACACATATTTTCTAAATATCAATTTTTTATGCGAAATTATTATATGTGGCTAGATATATTGACGGTCAAACATGATCATTGAAAATTGTGAAAAAATAAATAGACCAATGTTTATGGAATGGAGGAAGTAATATTTGATAAATTAAACATGTAATAAGGTGTGTTTGAATGTGAAAAAAAGTAAAAATATTATATAAAAAGTATAACATTGAAGTTAAAAAACATTTTATTCAAATTTTTAAAAAATGCATTTGATTTAACAAGTGAAGTTGATAAGTAAAATTACGATAAACCATTCATAGTTCCACATGTCAAAACCCCCCTCTTGTATGATTGTAGATCCAGGTATCATTAATTTAATCCAAGTTTTCGGGGGCTACAAGCATGTGGGCTGAGGAAAACATTTGTTAGGTCCAACCACTTCTATGAAAGAAACACTAGATTCTGCATACTTTTTACTCTCTCTAGTCTTTACCTATTGGTATGGGAGCGCAAAAATAGGGTCAGTCCAAATCCATTTGAACTCCATTGCAAAAATATTTTTTGGCCTCTTTTTTAATAATAAATTCTTCTTCTAACGTTCACAAAGTCTTGTTTTAGTTAGACTAAACTTTAGGTCAGAATTTATTATACAATTAATGTAAGTTTTATTTGAGATGGGGTATTTAAACATATGCTAATACATTTAGGCATCTACTGTGCAATTATGAAAATATAATATATTAACAAAATATCAGAATTTCCATAATTTTCACTTTTCTTTTCCGATCAGAATTCTCCTCTGATCGAAAAACTGCAACTAGCGCCCCAACTGTCACAGCTACACCGCCAACCGCCACCGTACCCCCAGCAACTGCCATCGCTCCAATGAAGAATCTCATCTCATTCTCGCCGTCGCACGCTGACCATCGTGTGGAGAATCATAGCTCCACATCGCACTGCTTGAAGCCTCCAGCGATCTTTGGTTTACAGGTAGCTCCGGCGGTTTTCGATTCTTTTCGATTCTTCGGTATCGATTCGTAACTACTTTGTCGGCATTGATTTCCCAAGATTCTCCAGGAACGATTCGTCTCACAAATTAAAATGTCTCCGATATTGATTTACAGGTATTTCTGGCATTGCTCGAGTAACTGCTTCGCCGGTAGTGCGCTCCGTCTCACAAAGTCCGGTTTACAGACGCGCACATGTGAAGCTTTACAGAGACGCTGCCGGGATGGATTTACAGAGATACTGGAGACGGATTTACATAAACGACGCCACGCGTGAGATTCACGCACCCGAACGACGACAACGCGCGGCCTGATGCGGCAGATGGCGGTGGCGAAATGAGCTTATGCACATAACAAGTGAGGTTTAATTTTGTGTCTGAGGTTTATATTATTTAATTGAGTATACAATCATTAAAGGTTAGTCCGGTGTAGTGGTAAGTGCCGTAGGTTTTGAATTGAGGATCCTGAGTTCGAATCCAACTACTCATCATTTTTTTTAAAGAATTTATATTCTTTATGTTCTTGCCAAGTTTATAATTATTTGATTGAGAAAATGTTAAACAATTTTTATTTGTTGTAGTGGTTTGAATGTGTTATTTGAGGTTAGAGATTCGGGTTCAAATCTCACCTAGGACTTTGTTTTTGAAGAATTTATGCTGTTAAGGTACTGTAGTTTTGTTGTTGTTATTATTGATATTTGTAGTTTTTTCTCTCTAATATTAATGTTTTTCATTATATGGATAAGGTTTATTTGATATGAGTTGATGTTTTGTAGTTTATTTGGGTGATATGGACTGATATTTATAGTTTTTTTAAAAAATTCTCATGTTGATGTTTTCTATTTTCTGGCTGAGGTTCAGGTAATAAGAGTTGATGTTTGTAGTGTCATTTTTCTTATGCTGATGTTTTTCATTTTCTGGATGAGATTTAGGTGTTAGGAGTTGATGTTTGTAGTTTTTTTGGCTATATAGGTTGATATTTGTAGTTTTTTTTTAAAAAAATTGTTGACGTTTTATGATTTTTAATGAATAATTTATACTCTTGAGGTACCGTAGATGTTTTTTTTATGTTTTTCGTTTTTTTCCACACCTTATATTTTTCATTTTCTGGGTGAGTTTTAGTTGATATTAGTCGATGTTTCGTAGTTTTTTGGGGTTATATGGGTTGATATTTTTTGTTTTCCCCCTCTCATGTTGACGTTTTTAATTTTCTCGGTACTTTAAGGTGATATAAGTGGATGTTTGTAGTTTTGGGTGACATGGGTTGACTTTTTGTAGTGTTTTTTTCCTTATGTTGACATTTTTCATTTTTGGGTGAACTTTTGGTGATAGGAATTGATGTTTAGTTTTTGGTTGATATTAGTTGATTTTTGTAGTTTTCTTTTAAAATTTGATGATTGAAGCTTTGTTGATGTTTTTATGATGTTTAGTTGATGTTCTGTTATTTGTATTCGACTTTATTTCCCAATTTTATTTAATTTTGAAAAATATGTTTTGGCTATTTTATTTATATATTTTTGTTGCAATTTTTTAGTTGGTGTTTATGATTTTTCGTTCATGTTCTGTTATTTTTTGCTAGTGTTTATAATTTTCAGTCTGATGTTCATATTAATTTTTTTCATTTTAAAAATATATTTTTAATTTTAATTTTTTTCCAGATTGCAGATGGCTGGAAAATGATGGGGAAAAAATGGACAAAAAAGTCCCTAGAAAATATTAGCGAGTTCCCTGTAAAATTATTAGAGCTGGAACTAGAATATAGCTATAATTGCATAACGACATTTGTCTAAACTTTAGGCTGCCTCACAGGAGACCATCTCTTTAACATTTTCTTTATACTATAAATTATTTTAAAAAATTATTTATTAGTAAATGAACAAAATTTAAATCCTAGTTCGATTAGTAGAATATTAAATGAATACATATAAACATTTGTTTTTTGATCAAATTTGGTAAAAAAATTTAATACAACATATATTAATTTATATAGAAAATAATAAATAAATAAGAATGAAAATTTAATACTCTTCTACAAACGATAATAAAAATTTTATGTGCTCAGTATCTATACAAAAATTAGGAGTGTAACATATAAAAAAAGTAAGAAGGAAATTGAGACCGGTAAATCTTCCTTGCGGTGCAATTCCAGAATTTTTTAAATTTGGGTCCATAATACTAGATAAGTTAACACACTATGTTACCATTTCTTAAAATTTTGGATTTTTTTAACCTTCTTCCCAGCTTAAATACATGCCATTTAAATGTGATCTTAATATTTCCTAACTTAAGTGTGCAACGTGCAGTGTATAAGACTTTCAAATTTTTTTGGGCCCTCCCCAATTATGGGCCCAACACGGTCACCCTGCTCACACTGGGATCGGGCAGGCCATGACACAATTTTAAAAAAAGAAAAATGTGTATTTATTCCCCCACTTCCTTGTTTTGTACACATATACCCTCCAGTTTTTTGAAAGTGCATTTGTACCCATGGTGACATCTGAAAAATTGATCAACTTTGGTCATTATCGGGCTCAGACGAAATGATTGTTTTGCCCCTTAAAAAGAGCCAACAATTTAAAACCAATTTAAGATTTCGCCTCATATCTTTAATCCGTTCGAGTAATCCAACACAAACGAGGGAAATTCGCTGAAATCAGGGTTGAAAACAGGAGATAAATCTCGCCCAGACAAGTCGCAGATGAAGAGTTTCGAATCCTAGTCTAGATCGCATTGTTTTTGAAGTAAAATTTTTGACAAGACATTTTTATATCGATGTTGATGAATGGTGGGGCCGTCTTCATTGGAGGGTAAAATGGTCCTTAGCTTTTCAACAATGAAGTGGAGGTTATTTTGGTAATTTCAATATTGGCCAAAATTGGAAAATAATAGGTCAACGTGGGAATCAGGTAGAAGGGGTATGCATTTTTAAGTCACAGCTAATGGAGGGGTATATGTGCACTTTTGAAAAACTCAGGGGGTATAAATGCATTTTCCCTTTTTTAAAGTGAAAGGAGTGGTGGAAGTTGAATTGAGAGGACAAAAAATAAATTGAGTGGATGGACACAATCTAGGATTTGACAAAAGAGATAGGTGCCAATAAAATATACAATGACTTAGAGGGTCTCACTCATTCTTATGGTGAGACAGAGGGTGTATGTATAATTATTTAAAGATGAGAAATGACATGGGGTGCCTTTTACAAATTTTAAAACTTTACTTAATTCATTGTCTCATCATAAGTTATGGTGAGACTGTTCCATATGCGTCTTTCCCATAAAAAAACTATCTTAAAAAGGAAAGTGTGGCAATATAAAAAAGACCGGAGGGAGTATTCAGGATACAGTTTTGTATAAAACCACCGCATGGTGAAACTAAACTTAAAGTAAAGTGTTTATAAGTATTTTACAGGGTTGGGATTTCAAATATTTTTTTATTATAAAAGATAGGGGAATAAGGAGGAATTTGGGGTGCAAATATAATTTTTTTGAAGGGTGTTGGGCTTAAACAATTGATAAATTAATGATTTTGCGTCATAAGAATCTCACGGGTCAAGAACCTGGGTCGAAAAAACTCGTGGGTTTATTTTTCTCCCTATTTTCACACAATATGTGTGTTTTTACTTCTCCATTTTTCTCAATTTAGGATGTGTCTGACAAGGCTTATAAGTGTTTTGTTTATAAGGTAAACACCCTTTTAATGTTAGGTAAACTCCTAAAAAGCTGCTTATTTTAAAAGCATAAACTATTATTGGGGGAAAAGTAGATACTGCTCTCCCCTGATTTTAAAATAAGGCTATGTTCTCCAGAGTTTATCTGAACTGCAGTTTAAAATAATTTAGTTAAGTTCAAATCGGTTCATTTCAATTCAGTTCAGCGAAAATCGATTTAGTTTCGGGGTATGAACACCATTTGCTGCACGAACTAACCCTGCACGTTCTAGATTATGTTTTAAGCATGTTATAGTTTTATGGTGTTCGAATAATAAAGTTCGCTGTTAAAATAAAAAATTTGCTCTTCAAAGTCACACCAAACACTTTTACATCACACCCTATTGGGTGTGCCATTAATGTAGAAGGAAGCACTACTCATAAGGAGGCTACAATACTCAATATTTAGACGTACCATGAACAAAGTGGAACCACGATCCAAGGGAAAAACCACAATAATCGGATCATTATCCCACATCTTGGGGCAAATTTAAATAAGGGAAGAAACACCAGTATCATGGAAGGGGAAAATGTTCAACAAATAGATATACATTAGAATGTAATATTGGCTTAGCCATTGGAGCCACTTCCTCGGAGTCAATCCGGGTCTCATTGTAGGCACATAAATAGTTCGGAGCTCGTGTAAGATAATCTCGAGCAATATCATCATTTTAAAGGATTTAACCAAATCACCTCTAGTCTTTCATCTTTCCTAAGTAATGCCAAGCATATGAAGTATTTATCATGCTTTGAATTGGTTAAGCCTTCACATGCCACTTCCTTGGGTTGAGTGAGAAATTTTTTCGTAAGCGGCACCCATTATCGCTGAATTTTGAGGAAGTAATTATTACTTTCAATTTTAATATTCCCTTATGGAGATAATACTTCCCTTTTGTAAAATCCAATTTCACTTTTCACAAGTCCTCAGTCATCATTTCAACTGCAAAATCTTCCTCATCTTCAAATTAATTTTTAGGCTTCCCTTAGAAAATTTTGGGCTAAGTAAGTTATCTCTCTCCTTGATATTTTTCTTTCTAACAATGCCGAAATCCTCTACTACCATGTCATCTTCTTATAAGGAGGTTTTCTAGCCCCAACAAGTAAGTGGCTCCACTGGGGGTGGTGCTTTTACTTATGTCAATTCTCCTTCTACTAGGAAGAATAAAACTTTTAGAAAACGTGTCATAGAAAGCAAATTTAGTGTATAACTCGCCAATAGGGGTTAAGTGATCATGCCATAGTAGGTGGTTGATCTAGCGAGTGAATTCATTTTTCAGCCGGAGGGGCATTTGCTTCCCCAAGATGTTCGACTTGCTCTTCCGGTGGTCAGTGAAACTTGCTAGAAACTTCCGTCTAGTAGGTCAACCATTTATAAGCACCACCTTGACAAATACCTTTCTTTCCCTTACCCAGACATAATTCTTCGTCTTTTAGACTTCTATTCCATTACTATCTACCAACTTCATCCCAATTGTATGCTAGTAATTTTTTATCTTTATGAAGATGTGCTTTGTGGTGGGCATATATGCTTCTGTTACTCTTTATGATGCATGTATTCATCATGGCCCAACCTGGGCTCTGAAAAGGTAGAGGAGGCCATTTTCACCTTTTATGTGAAGAGTACTAGGGGAATAAGCTTACAGAAGACTCCCTTTATTTGACTAAAGGAAGTCTTCTATAAGCTTATTCTATAGGGATAATTCCTTACCTTTGACACTATCTGCTACCCTCATCTTGCATGGAATAGTCAAGCTTTGGGGGATAGTTCTCAGGATACCTTCCTATAGCAGATGACTTAGACAAAGTCACTAATAGGTTCAAAACTTTAAATATCAAGGAGTTTATGGTAGACATTGATAGGTATGAGTGGTCCCTTGAGCCTTCATCAATCCCGAACAAAATTGATCGCTCGTCTTCTAGTGCTTCAGGTTCCCTTTATTTATTTAATTCTTGTCGTACTCCTCAAATACTTGTTGTGGTGTCTCACCTGAAAAACTGGTTTTACCATTTTAGCTTAACTAGCAAACCCATGTTCCAACACAGTCTAACTTAATCAAGTATATAAAGTAAATAAACACGAGACACACAATTTGGTTACGCAGTTCGGTGAAATCCACCTACATCTGCGGGCCAGGTCTAGGTCAGAATAAATCTACTAATCAGAAAGATATAGTACAAAGTACACCATACAACTATACTTATCTTTTCTAATTCTATACGTGAATTTTGCAAGCTCCCCTTG
>JAULKK010000006.1:6107118-6120916 GCA_032355705.1 Rubia peregrina
GGTTATATCTGCACTTTCAATTATCGCAGGGTTATATCTGCACTTTCGTCAATTATGTAGGGTTATATATGCACTTTATAATGGCAAAAATACACCTAGATTTCTTCTTCTTCATCATCTTCAAACCTGCCACAAGCACTTCGTCGCCGCGCCACCAGTTCCGCCGCCACTAACCCCACCCAGACCCTGCACCACCACCTCTGCACCAATCCCCTCCACCCAGACCTGCCACCACCCAACCCAGATCTGCCAACAATCCCCTCGCGCCACCATCCTGATCAGTGACCCACCACCACCTCTCCTCACTGCGCTCCACCTTAGCTCCGTCGTTGCTTAAATCCGCCGCCACTGGCTAAAACCCTAGATCTGCCTCTCCTTTACAACCCACCACCACCACCTCTCTCCGCCGAAAGTCTCATATGCCAATGCTCCGGAAAGTGCAGAGACAAAAGAGCCATGAATTGCAAATGTCCTAGTCTCTCTGCCGCTCAGTCGAGTGAAGGTGAAATATGCGACCAGCTAACATAAACCCACAGGAAGATGTATCCAGGACAAGATTAAGGACTTGTTTGACTACTCCAATGGTGGTAGTGGATTCTCCAGGACTTGGTGGTGGCGGGTGAGGATTTCTGGCGATACTTAGTGGTCGGGTGAGGTTAAGATGGAAATCAAAAGAAATTAGGCAGAGGAGCGGTGGTGTTAGGCGAAGTAATGGGAGCAGAGGATTTCCGTAAGTAGGGGTGAAGACGGGGGATGATTTAGTCTTTTCACATTTTTATTTTTATTTTTTAACTCAAGGGTATTATGGTCTTGTCACCGATTTCCGGCCAATTAGGTTGTTGCCATTTTGGTCAACGAAGTCCGGGATTATTTTTTGTACTTTCAGATTTTACAAGAACATTTTTACACTTTCCTCCAAAACATAGGGTTAAAACACACTTTTCTCTAATAATTTTTAGGTCAACACCTCGAACATTGCCTTCAAAA
This sequence comes from Rubia peregrina, assembly GCA_032355705.1. Classification (NCBI taxonomy): domain Eukaryota; kingdom Viridiplantae; phylum Streptophyta; class Magnoliopsida; order Gentianales; family Rubiaceae; genus Rubia; species Rubia peregrina. The sequence continues at coordinate 6,108,106 of JAULKK010000006.1, forward strand.
TAACATTTACTTCTGTTGCACCCCATCATTTTCCCCCCTCAATTTTTTCCCCTTGCATATTGATAAAATGTAGGATGGTAAGCATACATCAATATATATTTACTAACAGAATAAGTGAATAACACTTGAAATTCCAGTATTTCATGGGAAACTGTACAGTAAGAGTAACAAAGTCCCAACAAATCTACATTGGAGCAGAAGTGCTCAACATCTGTTAATTCAGTGATGCATTCCCACCAACAAAATCTTTTAGGAACCTTCCTTGATTTAGGTCATCTGACAATGGAATCAAATGACTTGAAAAGAACACATAATGGCTCCATTGGGTGAGAGTCCCAGCAGAGAAATATCCAGTTCATACACTGACAGCAATCCTTTCGTGTGCAAAGGATACGCGTGCAAGACCGTCTTCACACAGGGTTACTAAAACCCGACGGAGAGCCATTGCTGATGCCATCACCAACATAACAAATGAAGTCCAATAAACCTTGAGCATCAGTACAGGATTCCTCCTCGCAGAATCTACCATCTTGAAGAAAATCACCCTTAACCGTCGATCTTTTACTAAAGACTCATAGTCTTCCACAGATGGCACCCTTGAAGATGAATGCACTTGGGGGCTGTATCGGTTGGCATTAATTCTTAAAGCATTGCACATCCAGATGTAAAGCACATCAGCAGCAATGCCGCAGATTTGCTGACGGTATAATTTTGCCTGAGGGGACAACACAGCTTGGACAAACGAAGTACCATTCTGTTGGACAAAAGAGCACAAAATGAGCTCGAAGATACATAACCCAATAATATTAAGAAAGGGAAATAATAACCAGGATAACAGTCATTTGGTACTTTGAACATGTGTTTGTCTTTATACAGAAAGCACATTACAGCCAATTTATTCTAGAGATAACACTCCAGGCACTGTAGCATGGATAACAAATGTGTCTGTTTTCCTAAACCTTTTAATTTTCTCTCCATCCTTTTCACCAAAACCCAAGTAACAAGTTCATCTTTACATGTGATAGTACTAGAACTACAAGGTGTACTAATTGTAAAACTTTTTTTACTTCATTAAGAATTGCGGGAATTTGGATTAGTCAGCAGCTATCGAGGAGGGAAAAGTTGATATATATATTTCTTATGAAGATACAATAAGGTTAAAAAAAAGCCATACCGCACTCATTAGGATTCTCCTTATCGCCACACCATCTTTAGAAGGTAAGAGTCTCAAAATAAAGTTTGAAACTTCATTTACACTTTCGACTCCATTTGAAGAGTACTCACGAGACATTTCTGTGTTTGACACCGCCGATTGCATTTTTCTGGAATAACGCCACGCATTTACTTTAGATGTACCGAAATAACTAATATGCAGAGATGAGGTGAAGGGAAATAGAAAGAGAATGACATGGTGGTTTGCTCCAATTAAAGGGATAAAAGAATAAAAATGACAACCATACCTTCCAGCTCCTACTCTTAAGAAAAGAGAAAGCTTTCCCCATTGCAGCTCCTTCCTTCTGTTGAAGACAACCTTCAGAGGAACACATACAGTAAAAATAAAGACAGAAGAAAATAAACTACCAATCATTTCACATGATTATGAGGACCTTCATAAAGGAGAGTAAGCTGAGTGTAGGCAAGGCTATAACTTTGAGAAAACTCTCAAAAGAATCATTTACATCAATTTTATACATACTAAGTGCAGAATCCTCCTTGCAGAAGCTGAATTATCACTCAGAAGTTTACTAACAACATAGGGATAGGCAGCCTCAAATGTCTTGAAATTTGGATCTGCAGCAACAGCCAATCCTGAGGAGAGACAGGAAAATGATTAAATATGTATCTCATATACACGTGATGGAAAATGTTTTTTTAACACACTCCTAACTAACTTGTCACATTACCACGACGCGTCACCTTATTGATAACTATAGGCTTTCAAGTGTTTTTTAGGGAAGAATAAAGCAAGTATCAGGAAATCATAGAGACATACATTCCCTAGTTGACACTTGATAGCCCCACAGTTTTATAGAGAGCACAACAAAATTTCAGGGGTTCATTCATCAAGAGCAAAAATCTAAGTAGTGTACCAAGAAATGTGAATCAACCAACCTTCAAACGAAGCCAGGGATCGCAGAACCAGGGTAAAGTATGGTGGCATCCGAAAATGATACTTTAGTGCTACCGACCAGATTTTACCTAGAACCTACAGGGAGAATTAGATCTATAAACCAGCTAGAAAGATGAAAAGATCAGCATATTAATATGTAATTTGGTTGCTTGTATGTAATCTTTCAAAAAAAAGAAGATGAAAAGATCAGCATTATTAGAAGAGTTTTAGTGCCAACATGGCTAAAGTCATTTCCAGATATGAAACAAACACTTTCCTATTGCTGACATATATTCAGAAGATAAACAAAGAAATTTGATTGTTAAATTTGGGATGCCATAGAGTAAAACATAAAAGCCGAGTATTAGGGGCACACATGGTATATCTCACCCGACTAAACTTGATGTTGGGGACTCCTTTGATAAGCTCTATCTCACCCAAGGAATCTTCCAGCTCCTGATGATTTTACCAAAAAAATTGTTTCATGCAGCATAAAATTAATAACAATTCACCCGAGAAAAGACAGACATACAATAGAACCGCAAATTAAATTTATGATTAAGCCATGCATACATCAGCAGATACTTATTAGAGACTTAGAAATTACCATAGTAACACGCAGTATATTGGTTCCTGGCCTTACAACATCCATTTCAACTAGTGCCCGCATAAGGGATTCCCACTCACCATAAACTATGTGCACAATTGATGCTAGCATAGCAAATTGATGTCTCTTCTCCATACGGCAAAGCAAGCCAAAATCAAGAAAGCTATAGCAATGTAAAAGTAAAAGGAATTATAATGTGAGGAAATTTCATTTCAGATCACAAAAAGATGTATCCAATCACCATAACCATACCCGATCTTTTCAGCTGATACATAGCGCAAATTGCCAGGATGTGGGTCAGTATGCAGAACGCAAGGAGTTGAACCAGTGTTGCCTCAACTCCTTTATTAACCTAAAACAGTCAGAAGCATCTCTTGAAAATAAATAAGATGCCAGATACTATATGTAGTGGTGATTAATGCAAGAAAACAGCTACTCCCTCCGTCCCTGTAATTGTATCTTACTTCTTTTTTCTTTTTTCACTATTTAATGATGATTTTATAATATAACAATAAAGAGAAAATCTCTTGTTAGACTGACTAACGGTTAGACAAATCATGAAAAACCTTGATTAAATAACCTTTATGGTCAAATTATAATTATTTATACATTGCGATACATTTTAAAAGTTTTTCAAAGTTACAAGAACCTCGTTGCAATAAATAAAAACAAACATCAAATTACCCCACTAGTTACATCGATTATAAAAAAAATTAAAAACCCTTCTATCAATTAGTCGGTGACCGGTCTAACACAAGACTTTTTGAACAATAAATAATAAAGATAAATATTCTGAAAATATTTATTACAATGAAAGTAAAAATATTTCACACAATAATTTTCAGATTTATATATCTATAAAAAAATTACAATCCAAACAGGCAAACATCGTGAACTTCATTGTTGAATAGTGAACTAAGACACTTATAGAGGGACAAAGGGAGTAAGTAAATTTCTGTAATTACAATTTTTAAACAACTTCCAGATCAAATGCCAGCATTATCTCTGCAATAAAAGCTTCTCCATAAAAAAGTTCCATAGTATATCAAGTCCATGGTATATTTATTTCTTAAGAAATTTTGACCCAAAAACTATAATAAATGTATTCTGAATATCATGAAAGGGAAAAAAAACAAAAGCAGGAAGAAGAGCAAGAAGAATGCAGTTCTACAAACCAGATCAAGAAGGCGTTTTTTTGCTTCATTTTGCAGCCGTTCTTTCTGTCCAGAAAATTGCTGAAGTGACTCACTAGATAGGAACATTAGATCACGAGGACTATCACCAACCATCCATTCCATAGTCAGAATTCGCCTTCTGCTTAGGTGCCGAAAAACTTTTGGAACACACATAAAGGGATACTGTGAATGCACTGCCTGCAGTCATGACCATAAATAGAAAAAAAGAAAGTAAATATGCTTTGAACATATTTTTATGAGCACAGTAAATTACCATTTTGGCATTTATAATTTGAATGGAGAATCATCAAGACTCAATCCATCTATTTATCTTTCTCAACAATATTTACAGGTTACTTCCTCTGTTCTACGCCCTCCATCCAGACCAAAGTTGCTTAGTTGATTTTGGGAGTGTTGTTTAAGAAAGTGAATAAAATATGATGGAGTAATGTTAGTGGGGTAGAAAAAAGTAGTAGAGAGATTGAAAAGTCAATAATATAAGAAAAGGTAATGTGAGTGAGTGAGTGGAGAATTAGTAGGAGATGGATTAAAAAGTGAATAAGACAAAAGTAAAAACTTACCAAAGTAGGCAAGATTTTAGGTAAGCAACTTTGGTTGGTACAAACTTAAAAGGAAAATAGGCAACTTTGGTTGGGACGGATGGAGTATATAATAAATCATGTTTCTCAAGTATTGTTTCCACTAAAAAGTAGTATTTCTAATCTTTTACATTTCACCCCTAATACAGCAATGTATTGCAAAATCGTTCAATGACCAATGGATAAGGATAAAAGTAGAATGAATAGGGGCAAGGGTAATTTCATGCATTGCACATTTTCATCTAAAAATATTGTACATGAGAGAAATAGGAAGCTATACATGGAACGGAGGAAGTATAACATACATTAAGAAATCAGATTACTTTAGGCAATAAAATAGCAAGAAGCATGCTGATAATCACACAGTTTAACTTAAATATCTCATATAAACAAGTCATTGCAACACAAAGAAAAGAAGAATTACGTACCTGAAACTCTTCTGCATTGGCAGCCTCCAAGGTGTAATCTAACTCCCCAACAAGGCCTTTTCCAAGTTCATCAGCATAAAGACGAAGGTCACTCTTCCTTTTTGCTATCTTTTGCAATAACCCAAGCTGGGAAAAAAACCTGGTTAGGTTACAATATTATGATTCATGAAAGAAAACTGTTGTAAAAAAAATAAAAATAAAGGACAAACCCCAAGGCGAAGAATGTATATATCACGAAAAACCACATGATGCAAGTTAGGTCTTTGGACCTTCACAGCAACATCAACACCATCAAGGGTGCGTGCTCTATAGACCTGAAACAGATGTCAAATGACACATGAGAATGCATGAAGATGACAATTTCGAATTTGTTGAAGCATGATCTATAGAAGGTTATAAAACGAATCACGGTGCAAACAGAATTGAGCTACCTGACCAAATGAAGCTGCAGCTACTGGCTCCTCAGAAACGTAGCTGAAGAATCTTTCAACAGGAGCACCCAATTCTTCTTCCATGATCTTGGAAGCTACAGCTCTTGGAAAAAAGGGGATTTGTTCATGCAGACCAGATAATGCCTGTAATAACGAATTCAAGCATGAATTCAAAATTACTGTATATAAGAGAAGTCAAAACTAGGTAGACCGTGATCTTGCAGAGTTATGGCAATGAAAGTCTAACGCAGAGGAAAAACTGAAAATTTTCCAAGACCTGCCAGAAACTCCAATCCTCAAAGATAACAAGAAAAAAAAACTACACGTAGGAAATTGGATACCTTTGATATTTCCGTCCCGATAATATCTGGCCTTGTGGAAAGCGACTGACCAACTACACAAGAAGGAACGAATGTTGAATTCTGCACCTAACAACTAATTACTAGAAGATATTTCAGAAACTAATTAGTTTCTGAAAGAATGCCAAAAAAATAAAGTCTTGCTCTTGCATATGAGATTCAACTTAGCTCTTCTGGTGAGTTCATGCCAAACAAATCTGATGTGGCGATAACTTACATGCAGAAGTTGGAGCACCCGAAGAATTTCCACAAATTCTGATACTAAATAATTCTATACAATAGAAAGAGAAATTAGCATGCTTACTTTTTACAAATGTAGGACCCAAATGCAGCATTGTGCCCTTCAACAGCATTCCAGCATTGTACTGGGATATATCCTTATCAGCATCACTGCCTTTGGAAGAATTCATACCGCATATCCGTGTTCTGACTGCAGCAGAAGAAAAGGCGGCGAAAACCTTCCAAAAGGTATAAATTCCATAAGGATGAAGTAAGACAAATAAACCTATTATTGCAGCTCTCTAGTGCAGTGTTTCAGTTGTATATTCAGGATACAATGATCACTGCTCAAGCAAGGTGCATCAATTAAGGGTAACTATACTCGTGTTCATCACGAATAGTTTTGACAAAAGCAAAATACTGAATAAAAGAAGTTCCAGTACAAGGAATCGCTTTCAGACATCTGTCTACTGAACCTCATATCCATCAAGCAAACTAGCTTTAAGTTGTACTTGTACATGACCATTCCTGACTAGTGTTAAGTCAGGTATTTAGACATGATTGATCTGCGTGAACTTGAACAAGGGTTTATAAAATGAAACAGAAAATTTTAAAGCCCTGGACCTTCAGGGTGAGTAAAAGGTGGAGATAACTTTGTACATTTTCAATCATCTTCAATGGGAAAGGAATCGTCTATAGGAGAAATATAATAAATTCTACAGCTCATGTAAGAGTAAAGTAATCTACAAGTTGAAGTCCTGTCATCCAGTGCCCTCGGATTAGAATAGAGATGAAATTTAAGAGAGTCAAGATATAAGCTTTGAACTCAGTAGACAAGAATTTCCAGGTCATTAAAAAGGTCACAGATTATTCAAAATCACCGTAGAATGAATCATCCTCAACAAACATCAAAATTCCGCAACCGAATCATATGAAAACAATATATACCTCAAGAAGACGGAGGGCAACTACATGGGGCCTCAAGATAAAATAGGTAGCAACTTCTTCAGGATCATATGACTCGGGTAACGGTTGCTTCAACTTCCGGGAAAGATAGTAGAAATAGCTAATATATGCCTCCAAGGCTCGAAGATCAGCAAACAGTAAATCAACCCCAGAAAGCTCTGTTGGAACATTCTCAAAATTAATAATAACCTTTGAAAAACAAAAATAATGGCTTATGCATCTGAGAGAGCCCATTTAATAAAGCATCACCATTTTTGGCTAACCAGAGTCAATCAGCTGAGTACCTAACTCCTAATATTGTTAATTTTCCCTTAATTGTTGTCATGCACAGAGGATATTTTCGGAAACGGATGAAATAATTTTATTTTAACTGGTACACTACTACCAAAGAAAAGATATCAGCAAATGAAGTCAAAGCTGCAACACCCGCTGCTTCCAATTGAATGTCCTCTTTCACAGCGGCACTGTACCCCATTCTCCAAAAGAAATTACTGTCCTCCCGAGTCCCCTTCTCCCACAGCAAAGGTATTGATTACAACAAAAGTAAAATGGGTTACAACAGCCCTGCTGCAGCTTGTTGTCGAGCCTAAATGCCAAGCTATCTTCTTGTTTCCAGATATTGTAACACGTGCATATGGAACTATTTCCAATACTCCTAGTTGCAATTCTCACATCAGTTTTCTAGACACTAAATGACTACTAACATATAAGGTTACTCCACTTAGTACCAATTCGTTTTAAAATAGAAGTCCAAGATATCTTGAAATTTAACACTAGGCAGGGCTTAGCTAAGCACCTCTAACTATTTGGTAAACTGCTAAAAACAGCTTACTTTAAATGCAGGATTGTCTCACCTGCTTTCAAAATAAGTAACTTTACTTAGCACAGCTATGACAAACACACTCTTACACGGTTACACCCTAAGAAGGATACTCTCATCACTATCCCAGACAAAACAAAGGTTCGCATTCTTACAATGACACACACAACGTGCTTGACAATTGCAAAAAAAAATCACATGTCTAACAAAAGAGAAATCGCATGAACACAGGGAGAAAGAAAAAGACCTGGATAATACGGCTGAGGCCAAGAGGGCAACCCAACAGGTGAAACTCCAGGTGGGTCTTCAACATGCCTCAGCCAGACCAAGTCATCAATGGTTTTGGCAACCTGCGGGATTGGAAGGTTCTCATTGGCCCATTCCACACCCCTTTTCAACCCCTTGTTGATAAAGTTGAAATCTTTCTTCACAACCTCCAAAACGTTGCCAAGAGCGCCGCCCAATTTCTTCATCTTGTTATTAGGATAAGAAGAAGAGCAGTTCACGGGCTGGGCTGCTAGAGCCAGGGCCGCCATCTCAACGGAGAAGGGATTGCATCACACAAAATCCAGAGAGTGAGTGGAGAAGCGGAAAGGGATTGATTGGATTGGGTGGAACGAAGGGCAATGCTGATTCACTGGGCACCGACTTGGACCATGTGCCACTTGGTGAAATGGAAAGCCGTTGGGCAGTAGAGAGGCGTGTGTGTATACCTTTTCCCTGTTTAATTTCTTCTCGGCATCGTTCATAGCCGTGGATTTTCACTTTTTTAATACAAAACACAAAATTAAGTACATGTAGGAAAAATTCTAGATGCGGGTAAACGTAGTGAAAGGTTTATTATATCACCCTAAATTAGTTTTAATCTTAAATAAATTTTGATTATTTAACTTCAGTCCCCATCAACCCTCATTAAATCAAGATTAATCCACAATAAAGATTATAATTACGCAAACAACTTAAGAATTATATTACCATAACAATTCATTGGTTCCAAATCAAATTTAGTGCAAGCCTCAATCCTCATTCCACCATGTCAACTTCTCTACACTCTCTTGCCTTCTGCACCTCCGTCTCCCGGCGTGTGGCATTCAATGGTGAACTGATACAGAGGCTTGTCTTCTCATTCAATGGCGAAGCGATGAGCCTCGCCTCCTCATTGAAACGGAACCCCTTTACGTCGGAGATCATCATCCCGTAGTTTGAGCATTGTAGCGGCGGTGAAGCCCATCATTCAATTCATCCCGGGCAAAGACGAGCCGACAGTCCCCGGCATGAAGCTGACAAACTCCCGTGACGTCACTAACGGGCAGGCAATGTTCGATTTCGATGAACCATCAGTTTTTAACTCATCGGGCGAGGTAGGCGACATTACCGGATTCGTCACGATCGACGAGGAGGGGACGTTGTAGTACGTGGATTTGAGCGTGCAGTTCATGAACGGGAAGCTGGCCGGAATCGAGGTCAAGTAATTGACGACGAGCATAGAGTATCCAACTAGATCGAACATCATCATGTCACCAGCTTGTGCGGAATAGTGCACTCTGAACTCGCTCATTTGACATAGCCAACTCGCTCGATTGGTGCGGCTCAGCTTCGCCTCCCACATACCTCCAAACCGATCGATCAGCAACACATCTTCGCCCAGCCTTTCTCCACGTTTCCTCATAAAAATGGCCAGAATTTTCAGGCGTTGGGCCAGGGGACGATGGATGACAACGATAAATAACAGGTGCTGGGGCGGACGAAAGTCATTAGGAACTCCTTCAACCATCTTGGAATGTGCTCAAAACTTTTTCCTCATATGAGAGTCTGAGAATGATGTTTGCCATTTTGGTGTTTATGGAGAGATATGCTAACGTCAATGGATTGGCTTTTGTTAAGAGCTGACTTAATGTATTTATATCCTTCACAGATTTGTTGAAAATTTGCCCAGTTTCATCTCCAATTCTTGAATTTGTGTGGGGATTTGTGGTTTCAAAGTAGACAGTGAATGGAGACTTCATTCTTATTTAAATTCACTATAGTTACTTGTACTGTTTTCCTTCTTGTCGTAATGATTCATTTGGTTAAAATTGACTGACAGCAGTTGTAGGCAAAGCAACTATCACGCGAGTTCGTAGTAAGCGTATAATTTCTCCTTCACATTCTTGTTGAAATTTTGTGAGGAAGTCAAGAAGTTAAGAAGCACAACCATGTTGTGAGGAAGCTCGAGAAGCGGTAGGATGGTAGTTTTTGAGTTGATCAAAATTAGATTTACTTTTATTAATAAAAAATAATTATTGAAAAACACATAACAAGTAACTCTAATGAGAACCAATTAGTTTACAATATTTATCAAGCTGACTTTTGATATCTAAAATGAAATGTGCCATATCTTCATGGTTTTTACGTTCATATAACATCGATAACGCGGTAGTGAAGTATCAGCTGGCATATATAGTGCAATGAAATGACTAACATTAAGGAAACCCATACTCATGAATCTTGTTGAAGGTTCTTCAATGAGATGAGTTTACAGTGGCAAAAATGTGACATTTGAACTATATCCCCAATATGTGAAAATCCTTTGATTCCTTGTGGCAACCACTGGTCCAAGACGCACAATTTCAAACCAATTTCGAAGAGGGTTGGGAGATGCACGCCAATTCAATATATCAAGTGCTTCATCATAGTCTTCCTCACGTCCCAAATCATATCTTGTTTCATATGTGTTTGGTCAATTCTTCGGTCAAATCCATACTCACGCTTAACCATTTGTTCTTATCATCATACACAAATGCAGTAACTACTCTAAACCCACAATTTCCATCAGCCCTCACATTTTTGTGTTCTTCAATATGTTGCAGGATGAATTCTAGCACAACTTTGGAATAGGGAAATGTATATTGATTTGCAGCATGTCCAGACATTTTATCTGCATCACAGTTTTCATTTAGTCATGTGAATGTCAGCTTAAAGTACATAAATATGAGGTGAGAATATTAAGAATGACATATATACCTTGTGATTTATTTGGGGTGGTTTACTCGCAATTAGACTTCTTAGTAGACTTTTCTCCTACATTTTGTTGAATACTTTATTTTGTACATGTCAACAAAAATCAGATATTAATTACACCAATATATAAATATATGTAACGAAATAAAATAGGTCAAAACTATTAAGGATGACACAAGTACCTTTTGATTTATTCAGGATTGCTTGCTCATAATTTGACTCCTGAGTTAAATTGTATTCTACGCTGTTTTTCTTTCCTGGTCATATATACATCAACTTGTTTTCAACGTATGGTGTATGTAAACTAAAATTTGAATATAAACAACTAAATGTGCATGTTTGTAAATAAATCAAATTATATGTACCATTAGAAGACCTTATTTGTATAACTCTTTTTTGAGACATTTGTCTGTTTTATTTCCCTCCACGTGTAAATTTATTTATGATTACAAGAACAAAATTATAATCATATGGCATATGACATTACAAAAAAAGTTGAGTACCTTGTGATAAAGGTCCATATTTTGCCTCAAAATGAGTAACACTGAAAATGCGACGTCGCACAGTGCCAACCGAGCTTTATATCGCTACAGTCGACTAGTGTACGACGTCATTCATAAACTAAGTTTAAGAACTGATTTGGACCAACGATGTATGTGATGTCGCATAATGACCTGTCGACCCCTACGATATCGTTATTGACTTGTGTCTAACGTCGGTCAGAAGCAGGGGAAATGTGTTACAATTTACCAAGTCATTGACATTGTTGATTTGTAGTTTGAACCATTTAGTCTAATGATTCTTGTGAGTCAAAGGGCAAAAAATAGTGATCTTGCAAGAGGAAACAAGATGCGCCACACAATGAATCGTGGAGGTTTTGCACTAGCTACAAGAATAATCATGAAGGAAATGTTCGAGGCTAGAGTGTTTGACAAGGTGGAGCTTGGAATGACGGAAGAGGAAGCGAGGACTTCAACGGAATATCCAACACCCAATAAGGTTCCCCAATTTAAGAAATGTCTAAAAGGAAACAAAGGGCGTGGAAAGAAAGAGGCTAAGTTCCACACCAAAGATGCGGAGTTGGTTGCCAAACAAATTGTAAGTTTAGCATGTGGTTTAGTTGATATGATATGAGTGCATTTCTTCAAGTATAATTTCAAACAATTGAGATTGATTGCTGGTAATTTATAGGAGTATTTAAAAAGAAAAAAAAAGGAGTTTGGAGAGTTCATCGGGTTGGAAATAAGGACATACTATGAGTTGAGCTTAACAAGAAAGAACATTTGGGTCGGGTTCAGGGTATCGATACTCTTGCTACAAATAGAGACATCTTTGTCAAATCTCGACCACCTAAGATTGATATTGCATCAAATAGTCAACAAAGAGTGATTGATGCTTTGAAATTCACATTAAGCCAACTAATGGCTTATGTCTCACAAAAATTGAATGGGAGAAAAGTGCCACTTGACTTGGAGAAAATCATTGCAAGTTCTAAATCAGCACCCCCCAACTCCTCCTCACGCTTTTTCTCCGAACAACTCAACACGACCACCCAGAGTGTGATAGTAGGCTCGTACCACTTTCTCCGACTTTGACAACACCTCTTGCCTTTGATCGACTAAGAACAAAGTTAGTATAGGTCACCCAACGCAACATGAAGATATAAGTAAATATATTACACTATTCATATCGCAAAGTATTTCATACTTTTTTTAAAATTAGCTACTCTTATTGTGTATGATAATTCATTGTGCATACTACTTGCTGAACGTGTTGATGGAGAGAGCCACATTCTGGTGGAAGGTAAAGTATACACATCTATATGAGTGCATCATCATAAGTCGATCGCGAATGATAATGTGGTGGTTAGTGTCACCAAGAGTTTCGTAGATGGTATGGTTCTTCCAATCCCATAACCCGAGGCAAGTACATTGGAATAAGCGTTGGAAATGTTTGTTCAATAGCCTCTACATTTGGTCGATATTTTGGAGAACATGCCTACAAAGAAGGTATGACATGACAATATATATTATAGCTTATGAGTTGAGACAAATGTTGCATAGATAAATTTTACAGTTGATTCCATGTAGATCGAGA
>JAULKK010000006.1:6132188-6146543 GCA_032355705.1 Rubia peregrina
GACCCGGATAACTAGTAGCCGATAAATAGCGGGAAATCAAACCAGGTATTTTTGGGTGTCAGCTCAATGAAAAGGTGGTTGGAAGTAGAAGAGAGGAAATTGAAGAATAAACGAGGGCAATATATATACACATACTAGAGAAGCCAGAGAGAGGTTCACCTCGTAAATTGATAGTAAGACCAAGGGCAAGATTCCTTTCCTTTTCAATGTACCTTTTTATTTTTTACTTATTGCAATGAGATAGACGTAATTATAATAATTTTTTAAAATGAATCTTAACATATAAATAATTATTTTAAAAAAATTAAATGAAATATTATAAAAATAATTTATTTTTATTGTATTCAATAATTAACGATTGTTAACTAAATTAATTATTCCACTTTATAACTCATATAGTTTTCCTTAAATGACTAAACTTTAAAATTTTAAATAAACTTTATTTTCAAATTAAATGTAAGATACAAAATGTACATCATAATATTTTAATTAATAATATCGTGCAACGTTCGATGGTATGCTGCTAGTTTCCTCTTAAATAATTACTACATACTCCCTCCATCTCAGCTCCATTTGAACAATAATCATTGTCACGTTGTTCAAGAAATATGTTTGACATTTAATATGTTTATCTACGCATAATAACGGCAAATAAAATGTTGATATTTAGAAAATATTTATTACGATGAATTCAAAAATATCATATACGATATTATTGTTGTTGATATATTTATTCAAACATGTTATCAAACTTTGATCGTGAATGGTATCAAAAAAGTAAAAGTGCAAACAGATCTGGAACCGAGGAAGTAGGAAATTTTCGTTACGAGTAGTAATTTTTTTCTTTCTTCGTCGTTCAAGGTGCTTGTTATTATTTCTTTAATATACCTACTCTCTTTGTTCAATTATTTTTGGCACTTCAAAATATTGTACACTAATTTAGAAGGCAATATGTGTGGAGTAAATTAAATTCAATGTAAAAAAAATTGACCGGATGATTGAGGAAACGTGCTTGTTATTATCTCCCGGCACTTACTAATAGAAATTCTTTGAATCTCATGGTTGACACAAATGTGTCGTCAGGGGCAATTTCGTATTTTCCACTATGGTGGCAGCCCAAAACGACGTCGTTTTGGGCTTTCATATATAATCAGCCCCGTTTCTCTCTTATTCCTTTTCCCTTTTCAGCCCTTCCTTTCCTCCTTTTTTCCCTTTTCAGAGAAGAGATGATTGTGATTTTGAATCTATGATCTGAATCTACGAAGACCGATGAGAAGGAGGAAATGGTGGTGGCGAGCTCGGAGGAGGAGGGAGAGATGGTAGTGGGCGGCGGGGTTGGGGAAGGAGGAGGAGGAGATAGTGATGGTGGTGCTGGGTTTAAGGATGGTGGCGGTGGTCCTGGACGACATTGTGGGCGGACGGCCTGGGTGAGGAGGAAGGTAAATGGTGGTGGTGGTGCTAGGGTTTGGGCCGCGGTGGGCGGGGCCGGCGGAGCGGAGGAGCTATGGTGGTGTGGGAATCGGTGTTGAGGTTGTGGTGGCAGAGCGGAAGAGTGGCGGTGGTGTGTAGAAATCGAGAATGCTTTCGACTTTTCCCATTTTTGTGGCAGCCCAAAACGAAGAAGAAGAAGAAGAAGAGCAGCAGCAGTAGGAGTGGAAGAAGAAGAAGAGCAGCAGGGAGAAGGGTGATTGGGGGCAATGGCCACTCAGCGTGCGGATCCAGAGGAAGAAGAGGGTTCTTAGGCAACGCCTCAAGGTCCCACCGGCGTTTAACAACGGGCAGGATGAGCTCAAGGCGTGGCGGGTCTTCGTCGGCTTCCGCCACCGTTAACTGCTGGTGTCGTCGTCCGCCGCCGTGCTTGCCGACAACGCTACGTTTCCGACCGAGGTCGGGAACGGGATTGTGTTTGCCGGATTTCCTCCGTCATCAAGTCGTGTCTGCTTCTCAGATTCGCCCTATGTTTGCTTATGTCCTGCAGCATCGCTATTCTACTACTCTATGTGTGTTTTGTTTTGCTGAAGGAATTGTTGATTTTTATGTTAATTTCAGGATGATTCCTATGTGGACAGCTACATTAGCACTATTGGAGTTGATTTCTTGAGTTGTTTTTGGTTTACTGGATGGCGATTGATTTTATTGTATGATTTGTGAAGTGTCTGATTGTGAGATTTTTGTGCTGTTAAGAAAATTAGGACAGTGGAACTGGAGGGGAAGACAATCAAGCTGCAAATTGTGAGCGTTTATGTTTATGTGTGAGTTCTGGTTTTGCTTTTATATCACTATGGAATGTTGTTTTTCATGAAGCTTTTGATTCACCTCCTACAATACTCCATTATACCTTTTCCGAAAATTTTGTATGAGATATTAATGCAGCTTGTAGTTTTTTCAAGTTGTTTCAATGGTAAAATTTACTCAGGGTTTGCATTTGTAGTTTGGATGCTCATATATGTATTGGTCTCATTTAATTTGTGCTGAAATGTTAATTTCAAAGCCCAGGCCCAGATTTCAGTTTTGTATTCAACTATTATTATGTGGGTGTCTTATTTCATGTATGTGGGAATTTCAATCTGTTTAGTGCATAATTATGAAAATAGTTGTGAACCATGATCAAAACATCTCTTGATTTTTATTGTTTATGTTTTTCGTCGTTATGGATTTCTTCATGAAATTACTAAGCAGAAGAGATGTATATATATGTGAAGATAAAGTAATAACAGTTGTTACAATTTTTATTTAACAGGAACTCCAGTTATTTCGTTATGATGAAAAAGATTTTGAAGGATTTCCGTTTGACTTTTATGGTGGATATGTTGGCTATCTCGGGTATGCATCACTGAATTACTATATTAGTACTTTCCACGTGTAGAAGATAGTAGAGCAAATGAGCTTCTGGTTTTATAGAAGAATAAGCTTCATTGATGCACGGTATAAATGAACAACAATGCATCAAGTGAGTTTAGACATGCTTCTGCCTCATCATGGTCATTTTTGAAGTGATTGCTCTTTGATTTTTATGGCCATTTCTCCTCGCATTGCCTTCTCAAATGGATAAAACCTGACATAAGGATCTAATGTTCAATTGCGAATTATCAATCTGAATGTTATTTATTTTGGTCTTATTGACATCAAGATTTCTCGATGCAGGTATGATCTTAAAGTTGAATGTGGCATGGCTTTGAACCACCACAAATCTATGGTCCCAGATGCTTGTTTTTTCTTTTCAGATAACATGATTGTGATAGATCATCACAATGATGATGTATACATTATGTCCATTCACGAGAAAAATACAGTTGGGAGTACATGGATGGATGATGTTCAGCAAAAGCTTCTTGGAGCAGAAAGCTATTCAACAAAGAATTTGTCGACTCAAAAGTCAAAAAGTTCTTTAGAAGACCCTCTAAAATTGGGATTTTCTGCTCGAAAGTCAAAAGAGCAATATGTCAAGGATGTTCGCAATTGTCAGAAATTTATTAAGGATGGAGAAAGCTACGAGCTGTGCCTTACGACACAATTGAAGAAGAAAATAGGGGTGATAGATCCTTCAGGACTTTACCTTAATCTCAGAGACAAAAATCCAGCTCCATATGCTGCTTGGCTGAATTTTTCCAAACAAAAGCTCCACATCTGCTGTTCTTCTCCAGAGAGGTTTCTTCGACTGGATAGAGATGGTTTTTTGGAAGCAAAGCCGATAAAGGGTACTATAGCTCGTGGTTGCACGGAGGAAGAAGATGAATTACTTAAACTGCAGTTGCAATACAGGTAATATATCTTGTATTACTGTTTCACTCCATTTTCTTCACCCTTCTTAGGCTCATTTTACTGCTTATTAAGTTACTATCTGACTATCAATCTGCATCTATCGCCTACTCTGCATCTTGTTTAAAACAGTGAAAAGGATCAGGCTGAGAATTTGATGATTGTTGACCTTTTGAGGAATGATCTTGGACGTGTTTGTGAACCTGGTTCGGTCCATGTTCCCCATCTTATGGAAGTTGAATCGTATGCGACAGTCCATACTATGGTAAGTACAATTAGAGGGAAGAAGCGGGCAAATGCATCAGCCATTGATTGTGTCAGATCCGCCTTCCCTGGTGGGTCGATGACTGGTGCTCCAAAACTGAGATCCATGGAGATCCTTGACTCCTTGGAGAATTGCTCCAGGGGGATTTACTCTGGCTGCATTGGTTTTTTCTCTTACAACCAAACATTTGACCTCAACATCGTGATCAGAACTGTTGTTATACATGACGATGAAGTGACTATTGGAGCGGGAGGGGCCATCACAGCCCTTTCAAATGCCGATGAAGAGTACAAAGAAATGGTTTTGAAAAGCAGAGCCCCGGCAAATGCTGTATTTTCCACTGAAAGCAGGTCCCTCCCAGAAGAATAGAACATGGTAAGTTTCGTACAGCTGAAATGCCACATTTGTTATAGATATTTTTTTTAGAGAGTTACAATACACATATTGGTTCTTCAAACCATGTATATCTATCGGGAAGCAAGTAAAGGTAGTCTTACTTCTTGATGGAAGGACCTTGGTTTGTATTGATTTGCAGGTTGAGATGGGATCGAGGGATGGTATGGTATATGGATATCAGTTTTCATTCTCTTTATCATTACTCTTTTAACAAATGATGCGAAACTTTGTTATGTTTCGGTCAGTTTTACATCTGTTGTGTTTCTTTTAGCAGTTTTTTTTTTGTCTCTGTACGTTCAGCAGTAAATTTCTGATTTCACTTTTGTTGCAGATTTGTAAATTATGTAATGCAAGTACAGTATTGGTTTTTTTCTTTGTGAAAGTAAGCCCTTCCATCTCCAACCATCTCATTTTATGGATCTAAAACTAGAAACATGGTTTGGATAAATTGCCCAACTCCAACAGAAAATGAAAAATACACGCTCCATCTTGTGTGACATTTTCTATTGCCTTCAGAAATTTCCAGCGCCCCATTGATAGCTATACAAGAGTGCCCAATAACGCTAATGTACAAGTACTACAGAACCTATTGACATCTTCTATTGCATGATCCAGCTGTATAGCAATACCATCAATCTAAATGCATAGGACAACACCGTGGTTGTTCTGAAACATTACGAGTACGCCTGTTTTGGACCCTCAAAAGTCATGAACGACGAATAATACAAAACTTATATCAGCTACTTTCATCTCCAACCATCATATATCATGTCATACCATCTCCAACCATCTCATATTATCTCCAATAATATTCCAACTCTTTTTTTTCCAATTCTGGTTGTTATGGAATTTATTTTAAATATTAATAATTTAGTAAATTTTTATTTTAAATATTAACATTAATATTTTAGTAAATATTTATTTAATATTTATTTTAAATACTAATATTTATTAAAATGCTTATTTTAAATATTAATATTTTAGTATTAATTTAATATTTTAGTAAATATTTATTTTTAAATATTAATATTTAATAAATATTTATATTATTTATTTTTAATATTAATATTTATTTAAACATTAATATTTTAGTGGATTTTTTAAAATACGGAAAGTAACGGAAACAAAAAAATTGGAATTTTGGGAGAGTAGGTGGTGTTATTGATTGTTGTATTTAGATGAGCGGATGTAATCCCGCCACAAGACACTGCATTTTCTTCTCTCTCTTTTTTTTCTGAGAAAATACAGCTTTATAATTAGTAAACTAAATAACATCGTTATTACACATATTATTAAGCATACAATTAAAAAGATTTTGTAACTGAATGCTCTTTTTGAGAACATTTCCACCAAAACTTTTCACGAGTTGTAAAGAAGTGGCCATCATGTAAATTATACTTCCATCACAATATAAATTGTACATTTATTAATTAATTTTTTCAAATCAATCTTTCATCTTAAATTTTATTAGAATATAGATAATCATAACACCATTTTTTTATAATATGTATTTTTAAAATATATTTTTTGTGTGCCATTAGTATTTTATGTCCGTACCTATTTTAAACGGTGCCTATGCTATTGAGTATGGTCCGATTAATGGAATATTCTCTAAACTAAAGGAATCAAACGTAAATTAATAAAAGTTTATTAAAAAGATGTGCATGTTATGTTAAAATAGAATTGTAGAAACTGGATCATCTGGAAAAGAAGGGGTTTTTTACTTCTCTCTAAAACATTTTCCTCCCCCTTCTCTCTACAGCAAAAACCTAAAGCAACCCCTGGAGGGGGCCGCCGCCGCCGGAAACGGCCAACTCCGGCGGTCTCCTCCACCCCAATCCCACCCCCAACACCCCTACCCCAGTATCCTTCCATCCCTGATGTTTATTTCGTCGGATCTGAAAGAATTTGGTGAGTCCGATTTGAGTTTCTTCAACATTTTGCTTGCTGGTTCGGTGTTTTTGTTTGCGGGGGAGATCCGAGCTTCCACTGTCAGCTCCGCCTCTGGAGAGGGTTGTCCTGGCGGCGGGAAAAGGATGTCGACACCTCCTGCAGCGGGGAGAACTCCGGTAAGGTATCCATCGTCACAGTTTTTGCTTTTGTCGGGATGGCTTTGCTTTGGTCTTCAGCTGCGGTCTCCAGCCGTGGCGACGGGCTCCGGCAAGTTCTCCGGCGGCAGAACAACTGGCGGTGGATCGACCAGTGGATAAGGATATCCAGCGATATGGTTGACAAACCCAGCGGCGTCGTGAGTTTCCGGCTGAACGGAGTTCATTGGCGGGAGGTAATATCTTGTTTTTTGGATGTGGAGCTCAACTTCTGAATCGAGTTTATTTGACTGTGCCAATCACTCTTTATCCGGGGATTGAAAGGTTACTAGGGGTATTTCTTCATTTTTCATTTCTTTATCTACTCGTTAATTTCTTTTTCTGGTGGGAGGATTTGTTCTTTTATTTCAGTTTTCATGTCTTTTCTCTTTTTTACCTTTATTGGGTAGTGGATCAATTAGGTCTTTTTGCTGGATTATTAGTTGCGTTTGTTGTCTGCCATCAATTATAGGAATATTGTTAGTCATAAGGTTCTCCGTTCGAGTCTGAAAATTAGTGAATCCCGTTCATAGAGAAATCTGGTTGTAACCTCCTTTAGCGGCTCTACGTCAGCACTTCTGCCACTATTCCCTTCCTCCTGATGGAAATTGCTTAGATGAAAGTCACGAACTTGGAAGTACACAAAGCAGCTGGATCTGCAAGTCACACAATGACCCAAGGGAAAAAACTCCGACAGATATCAGTAGAAATGCAAGGCAGTTAAGGACTGGTTGCATATAACACAATGACCGAGTGGCTTGATTAGACAATTTGATTTAGGCGGGGAGTGCTCTTGTACGTAAAGGTGATGAACGTTTTTTTAGCTTAGGAGTTACGACAACGACGATTCAGTACCAGAATGACGAAAATGGTTGTTACTGGCTTGATTACTATTATTTCTTATTGGCAGTTTCACTATGCTACATAAAATGCTTAATCTTTTCGTAGCTCTCATATCTCATATTGTTGTGTAAGGGGTTTAACCCCATTGCTTGTTGTAATATGATCATTTAAATTGTAAAAGGTTTCAGCCTATCCGATCATTAATATGAAGGGTTGGGTACCCCAAAATAACTCCCGTCTTTTGACGGTTACAATTAAAAAAAAGGTATATTGACATCAATAAACCTTGTTACTCCCTTGGTCCCAGGCAGTTTTGTAGAAAGAGAAAGTTTTACCTTTAATTTTAGTGACGTAAAATGTCTAAATTTTCCCTGTCTCTTCTTTAGCTAGCATAGCCCCTGTCTTTGTCAACCTTTGCCTTTTCCAAATCACTTCTTATCCCCATGCTCGACCTCACTTTCAAACCCATCTCCGCTTTCCCAGTCGCGGTACAAGAGCTGATAGCCCTCAAGCAGCACCACTGCCGCCCCACCAACGAGAACATCCGTGAGGAGGTGCGCTGGGAAACCTCCGTCCATAACCTCTCCACCAAGTACGTCACCTTCAACACCGACTCCATCTCCACAGAGTCATACTCACTCGATGAGATCGTCTACCGGAGCCGCTTCGATAGCCTACTCAATGTGCAGTAGGACGACGAGTAATGGAAAAGACTATTCGACTCTAATGTCTGAAAAACCACGTGGTCGTATGGCTCTGGCTTCTTCTCAAAGAAGGAGTGGGTCCTTCCAGAGATGCTGAACACAGAAGAACATTGTTGAAGAAGCTGACGGATCTGGAAGGATGCGACAGAGGAAACATAAGGCGGGGAGAGGGCGGATGAAGAAAGGTAGAGAAAGGAAGACGGAAGAAGGTGAAACAGGAAGATGGCGGTGGAAAGAAGGTGGTGGAAGGAAGGAGGCAGCGGTGGATTGATGAAAGGTGGAGGAAGAACAATATAGGGATGATGAAGAGAATTAGGGTAATGGGATGAGTTGGGGCCAATTGTTAACTTTTACGGGTAGTTATGTCTTGTTGCATGTTGAATTATATATGGAAAGTATGTAGATTTGCTTATGATAGACAAAAAAACTTTGTCAAGTATTACCTCCGTTTCGTTGGATGTGACACCATAGTCTTATGTGTTTGAATTTAGGTAAATGAAATGTGTGGATGAAATTGAATTTAGAAAGGGAAAATTATAATGAGTGGATGAAATTGAAGGAATCTTTCCATAAAAGGAAGGTGTGTCAAATTCAAAAAAACAACCAAAAAATGAAAGTGTGCCACATCCAATGAAACAGAGGGAGTAGTTTTTTTCATCAAATATATTACCCTATGTTTAGCACTCTTCCTTGGTCAACCAAATTCTTCTCTTAGAGTTTGAAGACATACCTTCATAACTTGATCGACTCCCTTGTGTGATACTTGAAGCTTCTCCCATGCTTCTTTGGTCGTCTTTGTTCTGGAAATCGTCTCAAAAGTGTCTTCATCTATCTCTAGATAGATTAGATAGAGAGTCTTCTTGTCTCACTTTCTTGAATATCTCAAACTACTTAGTTGAGTTTGAGAGAGTTCACTTCATTATTCCGTTCGGTGTGACCTTTCTCAACTATGTCCCATGAATCATGTGCTCAAGGGAGATCCACCATCCTTAAACTCCAATTGTCTTAGTTTCTCTTATTGAACATTGGGACTTGAAAGGGAATAGCATTATTTTTCATGGTTAAAGGATCTTGTGGCTCTTATACAACTTTGTTGGGAGGGAATAACTCTGATACCACTTTGTTGGGAGGAAAATTTAAATGGAAGAAAAAGGGTTTAGAAAATTTGGGAGAGAATGGAGAACTTAGAGGGAGAGGCTATTCATACAAGGAGAAGGTTATTCAAAATACAAAGAATGTTTAAAAAAAAACTAGCAGTGAAGGAGTCAAAAACCTATACATGCAACTGATTTCCCATCTTCTACATGTCATACATATTGTCAAAACATGCCACTCCCATGGGGAAAAAAGGGTCAAAACTAGATTCAGAGCCAGGATAAGTCAACCATATGCAGAGGAATGCAAAAAACATTCTGGAAAGCAAGACAGCAAGTTAAAATCCAAACAAGGACCAACCAAACGAACAAAAAAGAAGGCAAAGGCCAGAGTTTGAAACGAGGAATAAGATGCATCAACATTTTGGAGAAATAGGATAGGCAACATTGAAATCTAAATGGAAGCCGTGATTTCTCTGAACTAAAAATCAAGAAATGAAGCACTTTTTGCAAGTTTTGTGACAAAAGGGCATAATCTATTGCAACCATGGCGAATCCGGAAAATTTTCAATGGAGTAACCATTAATATAAAAAAATGGTATATACTTAATATTAATGGTAAATTTTTTTTTACATGGGTAACCAAATACTAATTCCCTTTTTTTTTCCATGGGGTAACCAAACCATGGTTACCCCATGGCACCACATAGGTCCGCCCCTGATTGCACCGACCAAAATAGCAGCTACATAAACACCAAAATACTTGCAATATTTCAAAATCTAACAACCCTAATGACTTACCCAACTAATAATATGTCTCACCGCCAGTCTCCCCTCCGCCGTCACCCTACAAAAGCTGAATTTCTCGCCCCATCTCGCGAATCTTCTTCACTTGAACCATCACGACCTCCACTAGAGCCCCCAGAACCTTCTCTTGAGCATACATGGTCTTGAAAACGTTGTCCATCGCCATTGTGAAAATATCGTGTTCTTTCCGCAGTTAATGGATAATGTAGACTCCGACCAAGGGTATGCTCACTTCAAAGAGCCAGGAAAAAACTCCAAACTAGTGTGGAGACCGTGCACGCTACGGCTTCCGTCCACGCTATGGCTTCAGTCTTGCTCTTGAGCATACTCCATGCAATTTCAAGAATTGTTCGATTCTTTCTTTCCTCGACTCAATTTTGTTGGGGAGATCTTGGCACCGTCAACTGCAGTCGAATTCCATTCTCTTCACAATACTTGTGGAACTCCTTTGCTGTGAACTCTCCTCCGCGATTGGATCTCACAACCTTTATCATATACCCACTGTCCTTCTCCATTAGGGCTTTGAACTTCTTAAAATTTTCAAACACCTCTAATTTCTCCTTCAGAAAATACACCAATGTTTTTCTTGAATAATCATCAACGAAGAGGGGGAAATAATTACTCTTACCAAGTGAACATGGTTTGATGGGACTGCACACATCGGTGTGCCTCTTAGCTCTTGAGTCTGGCTCCCTTGGAAAGCTCATTTTGAAATACTTTCCAAGTAGACACCCTTGGGGTTGCTGATGCTTGGTAACCCTCTCACCATATCATTCTTGGAAGTAGCTCCAAACCTCCAAAATTGAGATGCTCGCATCGAAGATGCCACAACCTAGGCATATCTTTTAAGCACATCTTAAGACACTGCACACTCCATTTTAAATGTTGAGTAAGAACATTCCATTTCAATTCATCGGAACCTTGGCTATGAGATTACCTTCGGTCCTTCAAAGAAAGACCATTATCCTTCAATCGAATGTCATACTGTTTCTCTATGAGTTGCCTAAGACTCAAGATGTTGTTCTTCATGCTCGGCACATAGTAAACATCAGAGATGAATTGATGATCTCTATTCTTCAACTAAATAAGGATGTTACCTTTTCATTTCACCTCCAAGGCCAAACTTCCCTTCATCGCTTCATTAAGCTCAATGAACAAGCTTCTTTCACCACACATGTGGTTTCTTTAACCACTCTCTAAGTACCATTGGTTATTCTTTCCCCCTCTACCTTCTTCGGAGGCAAAAAGTAGAACATCATCATCTTCAACATAGTTGGCCTTCTCCTCAACCCTTTTATTTTTTGGTGCTCTACATTAAGAGGCATAGTGCCCAAACTTCTCACAATTGTAGCATTCGATGTGTGACTTGTCATACCTTGGCTTTGATCTCCCTCTACCACGACCTTCAGGTGAGTCTTCTCCCCCGTGGTTGTTATTGAACCTCTAACCTTTCATGTATCCATGTCCACATCCCCATCCACGATCTTGCACTCGATCACATCCCTCTCTTTGTTGGCTCCCACCATCTTCTCATTTTATTGGATGAGCATGCATCTTGAATGCCTCAACGACTTCCTCCTTATTTTTATTCTTCTTCTCTTCATAGGCTTGTAATGATCCTAGAATTTTCTCTCACTAGTGTGAGATAGGGCTATTAAATGCGGTTCTATCGGACTATTAAAGACACGTTCACTGTGTCTTCTATGGCCCTGCCTACCATTGTCTATCAACAGAAGGAGATTCCAAGAACCGCATTTAAAAATTCCAATAAAGGTAGTTGAAACCGCCTTTAAAATATGAGAAAACCGCCTTTAAATAGTTTCCGAGTTCAGAAACTCTGTCTTAGCTTCCAAAAAAACTGCCAGAAATTGATTGGTTTCTAGTAGCGAGTAAAACCCATAACAACAACCATACATTGCAAGAATCATTCCAACACCAGTACAAAGTCAAAGACAAAAACTATAGCATAAAGAACAACAAAATCCATAATCCCTCAAATCTGCAAAGAATAGCCAAACATAACAACAAACCCTAGACGAGAGGTGGCTGATAAAATCCATGGAGCCGAGCAATCTATCTTCAGCAGGGATGGAGCAGGGCAAGGCTGGTGAAATATATCTCCGGCGGGGCTGGAGCGGAGCAAAGCAGAGAAAGTTCTTCGATGAAAGCGGCGGAAGCAATCTCCAGTGAGCATCAGAGACCGTGAGTTGAGCTGACGGGTGGCATGGGCGGTGGAGTGGTCGGAAGGGTGACGTGGGCTGGAGCGTCGGAGAACCCTAGACAAGGGGTGGCGTGAGCGGTGAAGCCGAGGGGTGGCGTGGGCGGTGGAGCGTCAGAGAACCCCAGACGAGGGATGGTGTGGGCGGTGGAGCGGAGGGGTTGCGTGGATGGTAAAGCATCGAAAGGAAGGTGAGGCGACGGAGGGAGGGTGAGGCGGCGGGGTGGGCGTGGGGAGAGAAATTTGGACGGGAATAGGGTTTCAAATTAAGGGAAGAAATTAAAATGGGGGAGAAAGTAAGGCGGTCCCATGGTTTGGGCAACTTAAAATAACTAAGTATGAGTTTCAGCCTATTAAAGGCGGTTCTGCCTTAAAAATAAAAAGGTGACCTAGGAAAGTATTTATGAACTCGAAAATGGTTGCAGACCCCAATTAAAGATGGTTTAAAAAGTGGAACCGCCTTTAAAATTACTCGCGAGAGATTTATGAACTCGAAAATGGTGCGGTTCTAGTGGACCTGCTTTTTAATGCTGCCTTTAGTAGAGTTCTCTCTACTAGTGTCTATTGTTACGTGCTCCAAGTCTTTGGTCACTTTAATGATGAAAACAATATGCACGAACTTTGGAACAAAAGACCGAAGAACTTTCTCCATGATTCTGACATCTTCCAACTTCTCACCATTTCTTTTGAGATTATTTGAAACCGTCAAAACTATTGAAAATAACCGGAGACCAATTCACCCTTCCCCATATACAGCAATTCAAACTCTCTCTTAGAGTTTGAAACGTACCTTCTTAACTTGATCGAATCCCTTGTGTGATACTTGAATTTTCTAATGCTCCCTTGGTTGTCTTTGCTCCGAAAATCTTCTCAAAAGTGTCTTCATCTATCCCTTAATAGATTAGACAGAGAGCCTTCTTGTCTCTCTTTCTTCAATCTTCCAAACTACTTAGTTGAGCTTGAGAGAGATCACCTTCATTATCCGGTTCGATGTAGCCTTTCTCAACTATCTACCATGTATCATGGGCTCCAATAAGAGCTATAATCCTTAGACTCCAATTGTCAAAATTGCTCTTAGTGAGCATTGTGACTTCACAGATTTTTCGACGTTTGGTTTGGTAGAATAGACTTAAACAAAATTATTAGAGGTAGCTGGAATCAAGCTATCTCAGAACCGCTAATGATCAGATTCTTCCTAAAACTTAAAAGACCCAAAAGTGTTTTTAAAAATTAAAACATTCTGAATTTCGAAAACATTAAGTCCGATATTAAATCGGCTGAGGGCCGGAAGAGTTAAACTTCAAGAATTCATTTTACAAAACAAGAACATTGAAATTGTATACTCCATCCATTTCTTTGGATGTGACAAATTTTCATTTTTTGTTTGTTATTTTTATGAATTTGAACACTTTTATTTTATAACGGGATTTCTTCAATTGTATCCACTCATTCTACTTTTTTCTTTTTAAATTCAATTGCATCCACTCATTTCATTTACCTAAATGCAAGGACCTAAAATTATGATGTCATATCCATAAAACGGAGGTAGTACATTAAACTCAAACATGCAAATGTTGTTTTACTAAAAACACTTAAGGTTCTCTCTCTAAATCCTCTCTACTGTAGAACCGATCTCTGTCACCCCTATTACCTGCCGATAACGGCCATTTTTCTTCATCCTGCTTCACCGGAATTATACTAATCCCAATCGGCGATGGCGGCTCCGCCACACGGCGAAAGCCCGCCCACCAATCTTCATACTCTACTCTAACCCAGTAACGTCAAACACCATCCAACTCCGATCCATCTTCACCCCTTAATCCAATACAAAGGGGAAACCGCTTGCATCTTCCCTCAGGCCGAAATTGAAGTAATCGTCATTCCTTTCATCCAAGCGCTTATCGGAAAGTTCTCAAAAGGTCGACCATCACTTGAGCTAATCAGGAAGGAGATGTCAAAGATTGGATTGTTAGCTGAGTTCCAAGTCACGACTATGGACTCGAGACATGTCCAACTCACTTTTAATCTACAAAGCGACAGAGAAAAAGGTTTGGAGCAGACCGGTATTGTTCTTTGGATCTCACTATATGCGTGTTTTAAAATGGTCATCTGAATTTGATCCTGAGGAAGAACCTCTGTTTGTTCCAATCTGGATGAATATTGAATTCCCCCCTACCCATTA
>JAULKK010000006.1:6205230-6216619 GCA_032355705.1 Rubia peregrina
TAGATACGAAAACCGAAAACGGTTATCTAAACCCCTTATGATGTAAACCTACATAAATCTAGCAATCTTCCAACAAACAGATAACAAAAGATATGTTAAATGCTTCGAAAAATACATGCATTTGACGTCTCATCAGTAGATAGTGCCGGTACTAAAACCGGTGCTGTAACTGGTACTAAAACCGATGTTGTAAACGATAAAACCGCTGCTATTATATCCAAAAAGCATCTGTTTTAGGCTGGTTAATGCCAATTTTTTTTATTCATTTCAAACCCAAGAACCAATTAGCGAAATATATTTTAAGTACACAGCACTGGTATAAATATCGGTGCTAATAATATTACAACCGGTGCCAAGAAATCAACAAAGCAGCTACCTATGGCTGCCTTAAATTATTTTTCCAGAGTTGTTTCACAACCTTAGAGCAAACTCAAAATATTTATTCTTAGTACATGGAAAAGCAGCTGCTTAAGACTTCCTTGAAAGATTTTTTGAAATCCTTTTCCCAACCCGAGAGCTAAAACAAATAATTTCTTCTATAAGTACACATCACCGGTCTAAATTTCAGTGTTGTGTAAACAAAAATCGGCGCCTTACATGAAACAGAGCACATACTCTTTCAGCACAAAAAAATACCCTTAAACATGACTATTTCCAGCACTGGTTTTGTATTTTTACCAAAACCGGTGCCGAACACGCAAAATAATTATTCTCCTTCCATTTGGGCCCAATTTTTAGGCATCAGTTTTATGTGTACCGGTGCTATAATTTTTCCTCCATTTTTATGGCACCAAATGCACTGTTGCGCACATGGACCCCTTTTCCAGCATCGGTCCTTTGCACCCCCTTCGTTAGTACTGGTGCTATTTCATATGTATGACACTGGTTATTAGCACCCGATTACTCTTTTTAGAGCTGACAATCACCGACTGGCTACAACATCGATTTGCTATAATTTCATCATAAAACCGGTGCCTCACATATATTCAACATCTGTTTCTTTTCCCCCCAAACAAAGAACTGGTGTCTATATACATGTTTTCCAACCATGCAACTAAAGTTGAGATTCAACAACCCATTTAATCAATAGGGAAATTACATGCATCAACTGAAGAAAGATACAACTACAATTTTTAATATTTATCAGCACCACAAACAAAAATATATTTATTCTTAGCGAATATTTTGGTTTCAATGGATATTTGGTCTGGTTCGTGCTAACACAAGGTGGAGACAAATTGCAAAAAATACATACAAAATAATCATCAGTCCACCAGTCATGTAAACTAACTACAAACTCTTCTTTTTGCTTATCATTTAAAGGTTATCAAACAAAAAAATCTTTTGTAATTTGATTATAGTTAACCATGCTCATCCACCAATAGTTGATATTTAATTTATTTTTTAAATGATGTATTTAACTTTAGGATACTTACCATTTTTGTGTACATGTGATTTAACATGCGAGCATAACTTATTATATAGCATTTGATTTCTTGATTTGGTAAAAATTTAACTTTGTATTTTATAAATTTTATTGATTAAAAAATGTATGCATTATTTTTTTACAATGATGTATTTAACTTTAATGGATACTTACCATTTTGTTGTACACGTGATTTAACATGTGAACATAACTTATTATATAGCGTTTGATTGTTTGATTTGGTGAGAATTTAACTTTGCATTCTATAAATTTCAATGATTAAAAAGATGTTTGAAAGATGTTTATTAAGAAGATAAGGCAAGATAATTCGTAAAATATATAGAATTATTCAAAACATTTTTTTTATTTAAAAAAAAACTTAGTGTACAAATATGACCCAAACAAGATAAAGCAATAGGTTTGATGAAATGGATAACATTTCCACTTTTATAACCTATAGGTAGGGATCCAATTTTTGTTAGGATGGATTTTTTAAAACATAACTAATCAATGGATGGTGTAAAAAAATGTTAAAATTCGACATTTAAGGATATCCTACTATCTCAAAACAAACCAAATAAGACTTGCTCAATATTTTTTTGTACTAGGATGATGATAAAACGTACACATTCTTTCTTATGCTGGAACTAGTTCATAGTTTTCAAGAAACATGGAGTTTATGTGAAAATGCATGATAATTGATATATATAAAAATTGATGATAAAAAAAAAAGTGTGAAACAAAAGGAAAAAATAGAAAGAGAAAAACAAAATCATTCTACTTGTTGAAGCAGAAAAACTGGAAAAAGTAGTGCCTCTGAATGAGAAAAAACCAAAAATAAACGGGGAAAAGCAATTCTGGGAACTCCAAATCCAACCAAACATGCTCGAAACACAACCAGCTGTCATGTAGATGGCAACCTGGCATCAGATCCAAACTCATTTACCCACTATACTAGACACTTCCTTCCTCTATAAATACTAGTATATAAATACTGGTATATACTAGTTCTATGGTGTCTGTACAACGCTAAAACTTCAATTAGTTAGTGCCCCTGATTGATTCTTGCTCAAAAGAAGTGATTTTGGTGAGAAATCCAAGTGGGTTTTGGTTTTTGAAGTTTCCTTAGTCTGTTTCTTGTAATTTGGTCTTACATGGTAGAGTTTTGGGAGCGCAATTAGGAAGAGGGAGTTGTGCGTATTGACTTGGGAAATGGAGGAGGAAGGGATTCTTGGCGCCAATGCTGCTGATGACAGTGGAGATGAAATACTGGGGTCCAGCTTGACCATGGAGAAAGTTGCTGCTGCCAAGAAGTTTATTGAGAATCACTACAAAACCCAGATGAAGAGCATTCAGGAGCGCAAAGAAAGGTGCTTTTATATATATATATATAATGTTAATTTGTGTTTTCTGGGATTGATTGCTTAATGTTGTTTTCATGCATATAGAATGTGAAGTAAAGTGTGTTGTTGATTTCAGTTAAGAGGGTCTGAATTCAGTTACTGTGAGATCTAGTGGTGGTACTGATTGTGTTGATTTTAGCTTGGTTTCTTGATTGGGAAGTTCGTAACTTAAATAGGATTGAATTTGTGTTGGAGTTGCACCAAAATTTGGTTTAGATTCTAACATTCTGAATTGGAGAAGGGACATAGATGCTGGTTGTCTAGCGAATATGGATTCTTATCGATTTTCTTACACTTTTGGCAGTAAATGTACCTTATGCTCTTGCCATGGTTGCTTAGCTTTCAAACAAAATCACATTTTTATATCTTATGTGGCACTTTTCATTATTGAGGGATCTCAGGGAAAGGGTTATGCAACCTGAAATATCCTTATGTGAGATGTTTCTGGTTTTGTCTGAAAGCATCCAATGCTCGTTGAATAGTTTAAACAAATCCATGCACTTCACCAACAAACCAGATAGCCAAGGTGCTATGTGCTCAATGTTCATTTGTTTGCTCGGTAGAGTTGTGGAATGGGTTTCAATTTTTTAGTCTAACTCTGGTCCTAATGATGTTCATCTGGTGCCATCTGTTGTAGGCGATGGATTCTAGAGAGGCAGCTAGCAGCTTCGGATGTGCCCAAGGAAGAACAGCTCAATCGAATTAAAGACTTAGAAAGAAAGGAGACAGAATTCATGAGATTGAAAAGGAACAAGATATCAGTTGATGATTTTGAGCTTCTGACCATCATCGGAAGGGGTGCCTTTGGGGAGGTTAGTTGTGTGCTATAGACAACCATGACTACATGCACCCTACATAGACATTTTTCATTTTTAGTATATGTATATCTGCTTCAGGTGGTTGGCTGATACATGACAACCCTGTGTTTTATGTCACAAGACTTATGGTTTGTTTTTAAGTTGCATAAGAATGTATTTCTTCTTTTGCAGGTGCGACTCTGTCGGGAGAAAAAATCTGGCAATATTTATGCAATGAAGAAATTGAAAAAATCTGAAATGGTCATGAGAGGACAGGTGAAAAGCAAATTGTCTTCTCTTATTTCTCAAGTTTCTATAATCTATACTAATAGCTTATCTTTCCATTGCGTTATTGTTCATGTATAATAATACCATAATCAAAGTGCCTCTCTACGGATCCCAAGTTTTGTTTCTACATTTTTTCTTCTTCTCTAGGGGTGGTGAATTGTGGGTTGTTTTAAAAGAAATTGGGTAAGTGCTTAAATGGTAGGTTGACAAATTTCAAATATGTTCTATAACCTAATACTTTAAATTATGGCTAATACTTTGAATTACGGCCACTTCGGGATTTTGAGTTTATACTATGTTAAATTTAGTGGTATCTTGGGCTTCCATCTTAAAACCAATTGGTATTAAGTGTAGGTGACCCAAGACATTATATGTAAGCCTTTTAGTTCTTAAGAAACCGATGTGGGATATATCTTTCAACACGCCCCCTCACGTGCCAACGTGGAAATACTCAACGACCCATATCAGGCCAAATTAAAGGACCCATATCGGGCCAAATTAAAGGGGATCCACACATCGGCCCAATAACCCAACCTGGGCTCTGATACCATGTTAAATTTCAAGGTATCTTGGGCTTCCATCTTAAAACCAATTGGTACTAAGTGGAGGTGACCCAAGACCTTATATGTAAGTCATTATGTTTGTAAGAAACCGATGTGGGACAAATATTTCAACAAATCCTCTGTAATGCTGGATTTCGTGCTCAATGCTTTTGGCACTGCTGTAAGGCAAATGAGAGTGTATGTTTGTACTTCATGTTTCTTCTACTATTTGCATCATTTCTTGATCATTGTATCGTATCGCGCTTTAGCTTCTTTTTCACTGGTGATCATCAATTAAGCTCGAAGATCATCAATCTGTAAAGCATCAATTTAAACCGATGTTAACCTTGCTTGAAATGGTTCATTAACCAAATCATTCCACTATTGTTTGGTTGCTGCAGCAAATAGTTGTGAAGGATGTTTCCTTTCTCATCATTTTTGAATTACCTTTCCTCTTTTGTTTCCTTGGTCAGTTTGTCTTAGGCAATAACAATTTAAGCAAATTTAATATACGGACCATTATGTTTTATTTGCTCTTGAACGGAACCAAGTATTTACATCAATGGTGATTTGGGCTTGGTTTGGGGTAAAACCACACTCTCGATAACTGAGAGGTCCAGGGTTCAAAACACACTCCATAAAAAATTATAAATATTAGAGCAATTTTTTTAATGGGGATTACCTAGCGTCATGAGACCGTGTCGGTGGTCTTTGATGTGATTTTCCTAATTGTAGGGGGTTGATGATGGTGAAATCATGGTGGTTCCGGGCGGCAATTTGTTGGTGGTGTAACATTTGAGTGTTCTCAGTAGAGCGTCCCTTGCTATTCAAATTGATGGAGTTTCACGCTTCACCAAGGTTCAATAGATTCAATGGTGTGTCTCCTAATTAGGTCCTAAATTATAATATTAATATGTAATTTAGTTTCTTGCATGTAATATTTTTTAAAAAAATATTTACATCAATGGATCACTTGGATCGAGTAGATCTCAGAGTAATAGTATGTAAATTTACATCCAGTCATTTAATGTTTTCAAAACCTCAATTCTGGTGAAATTTAATACACAAATCAATACTATTTCTATTCTTCTCATTTAATTTTTTTTCTTAAATTTTTGTAAGTACTTCCCAGTTTCTATATTTTTTTTTGCACAAATATTTTTGGGGGAATGAAATAAGTTTGCCAAATTTCAGGCACAAATTTAAATTCAAATAAAAAATAGCCAAAATGGAAACTTTCGATTAGAATAGACGAAAATAGAACGCATCTTTGACCAGGACGAAAGGAGTATTAATAATTTGTCATTAGAACTAACACAAATACTATTGTCTTCCACGAATCAAAATAATTTCTTTTTATTTTCTTTTTATGGAGATATTCAAAATTCACATTAGAATTAAAGATATGCTTTCCTTTGAGACAGCTTAAATTTTTGGAAGGGGTATTTATGCAATTCTAGCTATATTCTACCTCCAGTGACTAATCTCTAATAATTTTAGAGAGACATATCTCTAATAAATTTAGAGAGACTTATCGCTAATATTTTTTATCCAATTTTTTCCAATCATTTTTCTGTCATCTGTAATCTGCAAACAAAAAATCATCGAGCTAAAAATTATAAACATTAGCTGAACATCATCTAAAAAATTGCAGCAAAAACTATATAAAAAATAAAACAATGAAAAATACATAAATAATCAACTAAAAATTGGGGGGAATATCAACTAAAAATCATAAAAACATCAACAAATCTTCACTTATCAATTTTTTTTTTAAAAAACTACAAAAATCAATCAATATCAACCAAAATCTAAAAGTGTCAATTCCTTTTTTTGTGTGTACAGGCTCGTGATTTGTAGCCGTAGAAAAAAAAGAAACTTTGATTTTCATTTTTTTTGGTATTTTGTGGTTAACTATAAAATCAATGAAATGTCTCTATAATTTAGGTCCCACGTTACAATTTTTTTGAAAGAACAATTCTGCCTTTTTGGCTTGGTGTTCATCTGTATACACGACTTAGAAACTTTTTTTCCAATGTAATTCACTAACTACCCAATCTACATAATTACTCACAAACTTGGTTTAGATGAAGCAATCAATTCAAAACAAGATTCACCGACAAATGATCAACAATCCGTACCACCCACACCTACAACTACATGATCGACTCCGACCAATTTGAACAATCTTTTCAACCTTAACATATGTACCACGAACATAAGGAGCTGATTCTCTAGGCAGATACTGTTCGTACTTACGGTACATGTACTGATATGCTACACATCATACTATGTCAGCACTTACAAGTAGAGAAGAATATGATGGCACGACAGTCTTAGACAAGGGATTTCTGCAACCGTCCCTAGCATCGGGCATCTTCACAACTATCAAACAACTCGATTCGATGATAATCTGTCATGCTTTGATGAAAAATCAGAGCAGCTATACTGAGCTATAAAATCTGGCTCACCTTGGTGCTTCGCATACACCCTGCCACCAGAAAAACATCAATAGTAGCTTCTATTACTTCTGAGAAACGGCAATACGACCAGAAATCTGGCTCACATCAATTTTGGTCACACAAATACAATGTGACAACAGCAGCATTCCCAATCAACACAATGGTTACACAGATGCTCACATATCATTGTAACCAAATCCCTCTACAATGGTTACAACATTCCCAGTAAGGCATAGCTTGTAACGCAATAGTTGAATACCTGCAGTGGGGAGATTTTGTTGTTGCATTAAATCCACACAAATACTATAAGATATTTTGGTCACACATATGCTCACAAACCATTGTAACCAAATCCCTATACAGGTAATCAACTACGGAGTATTGCATTACAAGGTATGCCTCACTTCTTAATCCGTTGCCAATCTATCTCGATATGAAGTGTACAATCAAGTGTTTCTACGATCTTGCTTTGGAAATGATTAACCACTTCAACCAGCGACAACTTCCCAATAAAAGCTACAAATAATAAGTCAACATCGAGAACTAATGAAGAATATGATGGCACAACAATCACAGACCTAGGAAGTGGGATCGAGAAATCAACACCGAGTTGAATTGGATCATCTTCATCCCTCCTAAACAGCATGCTTCTATAACAATCTTTGTGATACTTCGAAGAATAGTCAAAACGGCTATACTGAGCCATAAAACTCCCACAAACTCTGGGATTAGTATCAACCGATACCGTTCTGAACTCTAGGACAACCTTAATGTTAGCTACAACAGCTTTTGAGAATATGGAATAGTGCACAGCTGCAAATCCATGCTCACCTCGAACCAAAGAACATAATTGGCTATCATAACATAAGGCACTACCAAGAACCTTTAGCTAAAGAGCACTCAACATATTTTATGTCCTCAACATCCTTTATATCAAGCTTCATTTCCAATGGCAAAAAATTCTGAAAAACCCGAGATTCATCATCTAACACAGGAATGAATCTCTTATGTTGTGATAATGCAAAAGCATTCCTTTCATCCCTTTTGAATATAGAACGGACTATCTCGTCATCGGATAAAACTTCAACTGAACCATACACTTGTGCGGTCGGCTTTTCTTGACCAATAAAGACTGAGAATATCTCCACGGCATGAGATGGAGGTAGCTGACGTCTAAGAAGAGGATATCAATCAAAATTAGTTTTAAAAATTCATAATTAATACAACAAATCAAATAAGATATCTTGACTTCCACTTATTACAATTCAAATTACTACAATTAGTGACTACACTAGTTCATAAGCAAGACAATTTCATTCATCACTTTTATATCAGTTAAGATAAATTGCGACAAATTGGTATATATTTCCAACATGAATGTATAAGAGCTACATACCTCCGGGAGCTACTGTTGGATGACAACCCATCATCAAAAGACTGAAACACATGAAAAAATAACATATTAGTTCCAAAGCGACGGGAGAAAAGTGAATAAGACAGAGAGGCCAACATTGGAAAAATAAATAAAAGCAAAGAGTAATTAGGGAGTAAACCTCATCATCCTTTCCCTCAGTATGCATCTCCAACTGGGTAGGTATAGTTTCAGAAGGGTAGTGTGGCCACTAAATTGAACAAAATAGCAAATTAGATATCAAAAAGGAACGATGACAATAACTAAGAAAAACAAGAGTAAATAAAAGAGCGGCCAAATACATAACATAACCAGCCTTACATGATAATCAGGAGGGACACACGCCGCACCTACAGTGATAATGTAATCATCTACCACGATCAAATCATCCGATGCCCCACCTCCTTGAGGGTGCAACATAATAGTGTCCTTAACAATCTTCTGGTCGGATCCAAATTCAGATAAATCTATATCAACAAGGGATGAGTTAGCTAGTAAAGCCACCCAACATCTAGAGAGTAGCAAACCTTCCCCCCTATACCGTTTCAGATTCCTTTCCCCGCTTATAAAAAAGAACGCAATCTTCCGAGGAATAGCTGCCATATGTATTGGCATACTTAACGACAATCCTTCCATTGACATCAAAAGAATAATCTTCTTTTGTAGGGCGCCTATAGTGAACGTAGATATCTAAGCAACAACTAACACCAAATGTGATTACAATGTACTGAAGAGTGAGATTCCTGGTACCTTGTTCACAGGGAATGGATTCAGATTTGACCACTTCATAACCATTATCCTCAATTTCAACATCCAACTGAACTTTTTTTAGCAAAATCATTGCCCGTTGCATCATCAAACAGCTCCAGCTCCACATCTATGCTACTTTTCCACAATGGTAAACAAGCGTGGTCAAGGTCTAGCTCGTATGGAAAACTACCCTTTAATGCCAAATCACCTCCAGTGCCAACTAACTGAACATCACCTCTCCTTTGCTTGAATAGTTCATGCTCAATCTTGCGATCCAGAAGCTGATATCCAGCACTTATGGTACCATAAATTGCAATCAATTCATCTTCAGACTGAACTTTCAAAGACATCACGAACACTAAAGGTTGCGATTGAATGGCTCTTATGCCTTTCAGCTTCTTTCCTTCCCTGTCTCTGTTCTTATACCTAGCCTTGAAGGTAAACGCTTTCTCATCAGAAGAAGCAAGCGATTTGCACTGTTTAAGCTCTTCCAATGAAAGGCAAGGGAACTCTTTCAGATACTTGGCATCAATCACAATACTCTCCATAACTTCCTTCTTTTGTCTCTGCTCCTTAATTATCAAATCAAGCAAATAAATGTTTTGAATCTACACAATCACAAAAATCACTCAACATCCAACTAGGGTTTCACTCAGCACGAAACACAAGCAAAATATCGACAAACGCAATCTGGATGACAGAGAAGAGGCAAAAGAGATGAGCAATTTGAATACCTCAAGGCTGAAGCGGCGGCGGAGGAGGCGGAGGAAAGATGTGATGGAGAAAAGGTAACGCGTGATGGTCTTCTACGCGGTCGACGCGGGCGGCGTGATTCAGGAAGACCGTCTGATTCAAGATTTCCCAAATATATATCCCTACTTTAGTCCCTAATTACATACTCCCTCGAGTCCCTCCGTCTAATCGCATATTTACCTTTTCAAAATCAAATTTGGTAAAGTTGGACCATAAATATAAATTAATATATTCGTACTAAATATATCATGTGAGATATTGTTGAATTCATTTATATATATATATATATTCTAAATACGGAGTATCAATTTTTTATGTGGAATTGGTATATATAGCTAGAGATATTCACGATCAAACATAGACCGTGAAAAATAAATATGTCATTATTGGTGGGACGGAGAGAGTATATCCCAAATATATCCCTAATTACATAAAAATTTGTCCAAAAGCAAGTTTTGATTTTTGGAAAGAAAAGCGGGAACTAAAATAGATTAATTTAACTACATATCAAGCGTTGATTATCTAACCTAGATGTAGGGGTTTTCTTTCTTTTAACCCATCATGAAGCTATTCTTCTATTGATAATAATAACTAGTGTGGATAACGAATCGTAGGAATTATAGGAATAGTGTTACATGTAATACAAAATTGAGCCAAGTGCATATATGACCCTACATAATTGATGAAAGTGCAGATATGACCCTGACATAATTGAAAGTGCATATATAACCCTACATAGTCATATTAAGTGCAGATATAACCCTTTGTGGTTGTCGGAGGCCGGATTTTGATGAAAAGTCCGATTTGCCCTTGTCTTAATAAAAATAAAACAAAACAAAAAAAGGTCTTCTTCTCTTCTTCTCAATTCCCGACTTGCAGGATTGAGGGCACCACCGCCGATTCGCCGAGCTCCGCTAGGGTTTCACTCGAGCTCGCACCACCGCCGATTCGCCAAACGCCGATTCGCCGAGCTCCGCTAGTCTTCCTCGATTTTTGACCTTTCGCCGATTCGCCGATTCGCCCAGCGCAGATTCGTCTCCATCCACCTTTCTTCCTCGATTTTCCGGCGCTTGGCTGAGCGGCGCCGGAAATCAAGAAGTTCACGGTGGTGGGTTTTGTGATTAATGGAGCGGCGGCGGTGGTGGGCTGGTCCGAATCGACGGACTTGATTCGCGAGCTTCACGACCGACTTCGTCGAGAAGAGAATCGAAGTCCGAATCGACGGACTTGATTCGCGAGCTCCACGACGGACTTGATGACGGACTTGATGGCGGACTTCGTCGAGAAGAGAATCGAAGCGGCAGAGAGGAGAATCGAGTGACGGGTTTGATGCGCCACGGCGGATGGCGCAGCGGTGGGGAAAGGCGACGGGAATTGTTTGGCAGGCGGCGGAGTGGCGGGGACGAGGTGTCTGAGCTCGGCGGAGGTGTCGGAGCTCGGCGACAGGCGGTGGTGGAGGCCGGTGGCGGAAGTGCAGATCTGCACTTTTAGGGTTTAGGGCAAAAATAGTAAGGGTAAAATAGTCAATCTCATTTCAGCTTTAAGTCGGAGGGTATT
>JAULKK010000006.1:6308976-6321173 GCA_032355705.1 Rubia peregrina
GCTAAAATTTTATTTGTAGAAATGTTGGAGACTCAAATTTGAAACTCCAAAAAACTACTGAAGCAGGTTTGGGTTTGGGTTTGGGTTGGGTTGGGGGGGGGGGATAGAACTCACTAATCACTGGAATATTCTTGCAAGTTTTGTGATTCATGATCTTAGATAAGAGCCCAATGCCAGACAAACCAGGCATAGCAACCTCTGTTAGTACAAGATCAATATGATTCGTTGAGTCTGCCAACCTTTTCCATGCCTCCAAACCATTTGACACAGAAGTCACTGCCAGAGTAAATATTTAAAAAAAGGTGAGAACAGATTAATTTGAAAGGGTGCAACAATTTCATGAAGCTTGATAGAGTGAAAACCCTAGCCTACACAAACAAAGCAGACCTAAAAAGGTCAAATAAAATCTACGGAGTAGGGAAATACAAGTTGAAGAAACCATCAAAGAGGGCATTCTCTTAGTAAGACAAAAGCGAAATTTGATTAACAATATAAATTTGTGTTAATATCAGACTTAAATACAGAGTACATCCAAATTTAGCCAGCCGACTATACCACCGAAGATGGTTGAAGTTGTAGTAGAATGTCAAGCAGGTTACGTATTGATGTCATTGATGCAAATCTGGGTAATTAGATTCTATGTCAAACAATATTACTTCCTTTCCAGTTTTACCATTTTGATGTCATTAATGTTGTCTATAAAGAAGTATATGATTAACGGCCAATTTGATGTGCCGATAGAAACCTTCTGACTATACAACATTGTTAAACTAGCAACTGTGACATTACATCTTTTGCATTATCACTCAGAAAAGTTTGGCAGGCAGACAGCTTATCCATATTAATGTTCCAGAGATGCTTTCTTTAATGATGAATACTAGATGCGAAGAAAGTTATCCCTCTAAGCTTGCAAATCCAGTAAATCGTAATCAAGGGTATTGACTTGACTTCCAAATAACCTGTAAGGACATGTTTTTCTTTAATGAATATTAAAGCACTCTAAGCTTCTAGAAATTCATCTTTCATCTTAATTAATGACATCAATGACCTGTCTATAAGAAGAAACAAATGATACATCTCCCAAATAGTGTATTTTGACTAGGGCACTTTTATATATTTCAGATCACAAAGGTGTTTACAGTGCAATGAATTATCGGCATTAAGCAAACCAAACAGCACATGTATAAGCAAAAGTCAAGAAATCTCAGCATAAAGTCTTGAGCCTGTTGCAATTCATCTAAGATTCATCTTTTAAAAACAGAAAGACAAGTCTCTCATCCCAATAAGTGGTTACTACTTATAGTGTTGGCATATATAAGATTACAAGTAATACTCAGATGTTTCTCATTTTCATTCGCAGCATTTGTTCCAATTCTAAGAACAGGGTGGCACCTGTTGGTTACATTAGTTAGCCTTCAAATCCAATTCAGAACAGGTTCCATATTCAATCACTCCCTGTGAATGAGATGCTATATTTTGACTCAGAAGTAGCCTAACCAGAATGTTATAAGAAGTGTGCTTGCTCAGTATATAAACATTGAACTTGCAAATTCAGTAAGTGAAGCCATGCATTGGACTGCAATTATCCATTTCTTACTTCTGTTAGAAGTCCTCCCTTCCAATGGTAACAAAAAAATTATGTTAACATTGGCTGGACTAAGTAAACCTTGACATTTGAGTACATTTGAATGAAAAACCTAATGGCAACATTGGTATCGTAGACATGTATTTAATGACTTGATCCAATCAAGTTCATGAGATGAATTTTGAAAATAATTGTGTATGTGCAATAACTCATTCTTCAGAGAAGAAAAGAAACACTCATGATGTCTAGGATAAATGCACAAGCACAATTACTCATTCCTTGAAAGTACCAAAGAAACATCCAAGTTGTAAAATATGGACATGCATAAAATCATTTCTAAAAAAAAGCTTCTATATATGCAGACAAGATGTACGACCTTCATAACTGCAGTTCCTGAGCAACACACTAACAACGTGGTGAGTTGAGTCATCATTTTCCACCAATAGAACCTTCAGGGATCTTTGAGGCAGAAAGCTATCCCAGCGAACAACTGATGATTGAGGTAGATGCTGCAGTCCATGTTGATTCTGAGGGATTGATTGGGCTTGACAAAGCTCCACGCAACCAACATTCTCCTCCCCATTTGTCCTTTACTGAACTTCCTCAGAGATTCCATGGGTATCAGATTTTACTCCATTTTGTACCACCTTGCGATCATCATGTACACTTCCATGGCAAACTTTTGCCAACCCTCTTGTTGGCAGACCATCCACGTCCACCCCAACTCCCCTCATCAACCAGATTCAAAGAGAACACCGATGAATAAAACACGTGATTGAGTCGACAAGAGAGCCTCTAAGTTAGAAAGATTGCACATACCGTTGTCTTGCAAAACAAACTTTCCCAGACACCAACTCCATAACGAAAGTCCATCATAGAAAATAAACACATATGTCAGACATTTCACTCATTTCATCTAAGAAAGGCTATACCAACAACCTACAAATCTCTCAAGAAAGAAATATCTTGACGATTAGTGAAGACAATGTCTTCTTCGAAAATGATAATAATAATAACATTAGAGTGGATGCATAGCACAAATCATAAAGTAAAGGGGCTCATAAGTATGCGGAAAAGTCAGTTGGCAGGGAAGCAAACCGCATCAACCAATTACAATTTACTTATGCCTTCATTCTTCGTCTTATGCTGTCGTGCTTCA
Organism: Rubia peregrina; assembly: GCA_032355705.1. Lineage (NCBI taxonomy): Eukaryota > Viridiplantae > Streptophyta > Magnoliopsida > Gentianales > Rubiaceae > Rubia > Rubia peregrina. The sequence goes on from JAULKK010000006.1 coordinate 6,311,721, forward strand.
AGCATTATATCCATAGAGATGGGGAAAGGTAAAGCTACTCACTTAATTTTTTTTGATCTGCTGCATGAATCCTATCATAGAGAAAAGAAAATTAGCTCTTCAGTAAAAGACATTGAACTGGAAATGAACTCAATATATTCCCAACATAGACAGAATAAAAAATAATACAGTTACAAAGAACTAATCATTTCTTCAATCTAAAAAAATACACAAAATAAATACTTTTTCTCATAATTACATAAATAAATTTTATAAATGGAGCTGAAAACTCACCAATAAAGCATATGGTTCTCCTTATGTTAAGTGCATTCTCAGCATCTCAGCAAAAAAGAGCATTAAACTATATGTCATGCTTCGACATCACATCTCCAAAAAGCAAAGAAATTGGTAGACGAGCATACTAAAGAGGAAAAAAAGGAAAAAACACAAAAAAACACAGAATTACTCTAATAAATTTCATCAATATCATAAATGCGAGAAAATGAGACTCATAAAATATGGGAATGAAACAACGGACCAGCACACTAACATGGAAGACAATTATGCAGCGGTAAACTTGATTTTCATTGCACCATTGAAGTCGAAGGTCAAAAATAAAATTAAAATACATCGTAAACTAAGGAAAAGTAAAAGTAAGAACAAAAACTATTTTAGACATTAGGTCAAACACATGTAGATCCATTTTAAAGTACTAAACAGTGATAAGAAAATAAAAATACAACTGCAACATAAAAAACTAACAAATAAGTGATAAGAGGCTCCTATCTTGGATGCAAGTTCAATGGATTTAAGGTACAGTTCATTAGTGGGATCCTACAAAATCACGAACAACAGTAAGAACACACAAACCTTTAACTTATCACCAAAACTTATTCTATGGCAACAAAAACAGCTATTATACCTCATCGGCACCCTGTTCAAAATAGCTAGTTACTTTGTGAAAGTAAACATTGGCTTCCTTGACTTTTGGATGCAAGAATCCCAGAGAAGTATTAGCATTCCCCAATACCTAAAGGCTTTCAGTATGCCTAGGATTCACAAGCAATGCCTCCTCCAATTTTTACATAGCCTCTACAATAAAAACAATGAAATTAAGCTATTAATAACCGTTATCATACTTGAGAAAAGCAGCAAATACACTGAATGGTACCTGAAAAGCATCTTCTCGGAACTGACTATGAATTTTTTGATTCAAGTACATCACCTTCTCGGACAGAGTTTCTCTGATTTCATTTCCGTTTTCACTCTTGCAAACGACAATCTCTCTTTCTCCTTTGTTAATCTATCCAGGCAAACAGGTGTTCCTGAAGGACTCATAATTTTACTTATAATCTTGGGCTCCCAATAGGCTAATGGAAGGTTTTGCAGCTGAACCCATACTAGAACTGTGTTCGGTTCTTCAATCTCTCCAATTTTCTCCCAAGCTTTCACAATAACCGGTTTACTGTAAAAATAAATAAACATCACACCCTTTTCTTCCACTTCATCTCTTACACATTTATTCTGGAATTTCACAATAAAAACACTAGCATTGATTAACCGTACCTTTAACACCCTCTTGCCCTAAATTATGTAGAAATAGCCTTCCATCACTTTGTATGGTGGATTACTCCCCAACACCCTACACATTGCAGTATCCTCCCATTGTTTTGAGCTTTCCAGCACATCTTCTTCAGTGATCAATCATAGCACCGGACCATCCACTTCCATTGGTTCAAAGTACATCATCTCTTTGTCATTTTCACAAATAATTGAGCTCCATATTTTCTTCTTCTTCGTAGTTTCATGTTCTTCTACTTCATCTCCCCAAGTTAATTTCCTTCTAATCTTCTCCAGTTTACCCAATGCTGATTCTCCCTCATCTGTTCACTTCCCTTCTCTAGTTACTTTAACCGGTGTTTCTTCATTGATTTTCTCAGCTTCAGTGATTTCTACTACCTCCAATACTCCTTCCAACCCAAAGTTATCTTCATTAGCTTCCTTTTGATCCTGTCCCCTACTGACCAAACTAACATCTCACTGGTTATGAGATGTTATTGTCTTCTGTGCCTTCCACATATTTCTATTTCCCGATCTACCCACGGGGTGGCCGATTCAGCTATGGTTTACCATATCAAGCTCAAGAAAAAGTTTTAAAAAACACGCATAGTTGACATTTTTGTCACACACAGTAGAGAGAGAAAACGTATTTGGAATATGGTTGTCTCGTCGATTTTGTTTTAACAATCCACTATAACTAAAATTTTACATCTAGTAATTTAGTTTTTGTCTTTTCTTTATATTTACCAGTGAACAAAATCCTTCCCCCTAATTCCATAAGCCTATCACCACAACTTTCCAACCATCTCACCCCCTAACTTTGACCCTCCCACCACCGCTTAACCCTTCTCCTTAAACCCTTCACAAATTACCACAATTCTCATCACCCCAAAAAAAGTTATCAACTCCGCTATCCTGCACATAACTCTGCCCCTCCTTAACTCCATTTTCACCTCTCTGAAACTCCTCATTGTGCACCCCAACTCACTATGAGTTTGAAATCATATGAGACAAAACACCGTAAACAAGCTTGGAAAGGGTGTTCAGTAATTAGGTTCTTCAAAGATTTTGTTTGAACTAATTTAGCTTGTTTAAATTAAAATTTCCTAGTGCTAGTGTAAGTGGATTGAACATATGATATAGTAATTTTTTGGCATATTTGGGGGAGTGTTTAATTGATTCGTTCATGTAGGTTGGTGTGTTTATGTTTATTGATGTATTTATGTTTTGATTGAAGACTTTCGGAAACTGATTACGCTTCGGGTAACCTTTTTTTTTGTAAACTCCTTACTTTAGTTCCGAAATTGAAACTTAATTCAGAAATCAATTAAAGCGGTACAAAGCTTCATCTTTTCTAGCTCAGATCACGGTGAATATGTAAATCACATTCTTTTGAGGCCGATTTATGGTAGAGCCATAGAAGGACGTTCATACATATCCACTCAAAAATAAATCGTTGCTCCACGCTTAACAGCAACAAGTCATATTTGTTGGCTTTCCAAGCCCTATCTTCTTGAAACCTAAAATATTTATGCCCCATCTCTATGGGACACAAGGGTTGGGACTCGGTCATACTAGGCCATGACTGTTGGTGATATATCTCACATAGGAAATTGGGGACGATGAAGTACAAAAAAACAAGGATCAGTCTAGGGGTACCCAACACAGCGTTTATCGTGAATTGACTAATAGGGACCAGTATTCATTAACCTTGGTAACCATAGAGCTCTCAAGATTCTTCCCAATCAGGATAGAATTGAACTATTTAATCATGGTGGGTTGGAAAATACGTTGCTATTAGGTCCTATAACTAATGAGCACGGAAATGGTCTAGTATGTAATCAAAATTAAAATCAGAGACATAATTAGGGTTTAAAACCTTGGTTATCATGTTTTTACAATTTAGCTATTCAATATAGCGCTACTCCGCCACGTCATTGAAGAACTATTGACTTGCACTGAGTGGGGAGAACGCTCGTGGCCACACTGAGTTCTCATTTTCCGTACACAGATGACAAGCCTTGCTGGTTTGTCATCCCCAACTTCCTCCCATGGTGGATTGGGAATTAACAAAGAAGGAGCATTGGATGTTGATGTTATCTTTGATTTTAATACACCCTTGGAATCACCCGTTGTCAAATCTTATGATTGTGGAAGATTGGATTTGGTTATTTGTAAGTGGAATTGGTGGTTGTTGGGGAATTACAAATAAGGTCAGGCGATTGCAAAATTTTAGGAAGAACATTTGTTGCATATGGAACATGTCTCGAGTTTGTAATGCCTTTTGTTTAATAATAAATGTGGGGACAAATATTGTAAGGGACTCGAAACTGCAGTTGATTTTCAAAAAAAAAATCAATCAATCACAATAGGTTGAAACTTACAAATAACCAACTGAATTCATAGCAGAGACCTTCCAAACCCTAGGCCAGAGCCGATGTTAATTTCGAGTTCGAAGAGTCACTTGGTGGTGTTATAATTAAAGGTCACATTTGATACACAACAGATTAACCACTTTCTACCAAATACAAACTCAATTTATTGTCTATTTTGGTGCCAATCGCCCACAAAATTGAGAGTGTCTCCCTATTCATCTCACTAACCCTCTAATCCATCGAAACACTCAATTTACCAACACCATTTACCTTAATTACACCAAACTAACACTTTCAGTACTGGAATTCATCAACAAGGTAAGATAGTAACAATCATTGTAAAGCTCGAGATGCATCTCTCAAAGTTTCATGTCTCAATCACCCCCCAAGGTAGTTAAACTTTTGTCAAGAAAAAATGGGTATTAGGAATATGACTCGATATATCCACATTCCAAAGCTACTGCATGTCCTACAACTCCTTCTATCAAGGTGAAGAATTTGTCACATATTTTGGGAATAACCAACCCACACAAAAAGGTTCGTGTGGGTAGGTTTCTCTCTCAACCTATTTAATGTGGAGTGAATGGAAGATCCCATGTCAAATATATAGATATTATTTATCGGTCTTTCCTTAGGGTTTCAATTATTTATTCTATATGAAAAACATAGTTTTTGAGCATAATGTGATTTTTCACAAATTTTGTCATTATTATAATGTTTGGTCTGTTGATGAAATGTTAAATGCATTATTCAAGATTTGTGGAATATATTTTGGAAGGAACCATAGTTGGTATTTGGAACCATGGAAGCATGACAATATACTACAGATGCAGTGCGGGGTACACATTTGATTTGGCCATTGATACACTTAAATCTAATAGCATAGCTGGTAATTATTACCATACTATAGAAAGTATATTTGCAAACATTGTGGAGTATTTCTATAATCCAAAAATTCTGTAAAAGTTTAGATATTTCGGGGATTTTTATAAGAATTATAGCCTTTTCAAGATTTGAAGACCCACCGCTACACTGGTAATGAAAAATTAAAGATTTAATATGTAAGAACTGGAAAATAGAGGGAAATCATGAGAGAAACACCATGCGTGGTAGCTCAAATCTGCACACGACGGCGTGTGTAAGTGTGTGTTAAGACATGGGCCAATCCAGCCTGGGTAGAAGCTTTCTAGGAATTTTCCTAATTTTATTTGGATGGAGCTTATTGACTTTTGGGGGCATGATTATATTATTTTCTAATTTCTTAGTCTAATTGGGATTTGTTTCCTTAATTTTATTAAAACTAGATTATGAATAATCAATTTCCTTTTATGAGTAGAATTATATTGCTAATTTTCTATTTGGAATATAATTGGTTTCCTATTTTTATTAGAAGATTATTATTAGTTTTATTTATGGAGAAGTCTTATTAGAAGATATCTCTATTTTCTTTTCTAAATATGATAGAATTCTTGTCTTAGCAATGATATATTAGATTTAGTTGTTAAGACAAAAATAGAAGAATAATTGTTAAGACAAGATTTCTACCTTATTGTAGTAAATCACCTTGTTGTTGTATTTGAATGAACTGTGTGATTTATTTAGATTGGTCACTTAGATATATTCCATCCGCCATATTGCTAATGAGTAAGTAAGTTACGAGTACAAGAAAATTGATGATCTTTTAGCAGATAATGATTGGTAACTTAGATTGCATCGACACTGTTAACAGGTTGATTGGGCAGATTCTCATTGTTCCTGGATTTAATGCTATTATTAGAAGATCATGAGTAATATCATGAACATATATAAACTTCATTTGTTCCAAGAATATTGGCCTAATTGCTTTTGGCCCATAATTTATGTAAGCTGATGAGGCAGAGAATAGTTGTGGAAAACTAGGGATATTTTTGGAAAAGCGGTGAGTCCAGTCTCAAAGTTCTTAAAATTAAAGAGGACATTGTGGAAATTAGCAATATATTATTTTTCCTTTTAGGTCATTTTCAAAGTATGTCATTACTTGTAGGACGTACGAAAATAGAAATTAGACCAATATTCTTGGGACGAAGAGGGTAATAAGAGTGTTGTTAATAGGGAAGATATGATGTATATGGTGTGTAGTAATGACCCCTCATTCTAGTATAGAACGAAAAAAATATATTAGGAATTGAATGAATTTGGAACCGATGATCATCGTGTGATGTTGATTTGTGAAAATTGATGGATGAACTATTTTTACTATTTTAATTAAATTATTTATTTCATTCTCCTGTTTCGTTTAGTTTTGATTAATAAAAAATTCAAAACACACAACCCCCCCTCCAAGCCCCCAATATGTGAAGAGTGTGCCAAAAATATTGATCCAAATTAGGAATATGATTATTTCTTGGGTTCGACCTTTACATAATTGCTTGCTATATTACTATAACATTGTAGGTGGATAAGGTTTATAAATTTAATTTTGATATCGATTTAAATGTTTAACGACCTGCTAAAATGCTACTATGTGATTCATATTATTACATTTACCTTACTGGATTTTTTTTCTTCAATTGAGTGTTTACATGATATTCTTATGGAATAATAGAACCAGTGGCGGATCTGGGGGGTGCGAGCGGGTGCGGCAGCACCCGCTCGTCCGGTGACGGTAGGCTATACTGTTCATCTCAGCCCCCGCCAGCCCCGTCCAGCCTCCGCCGGGATCCAGCCCTAGTTCCGCCACTGAATAGAACATGTTTATTTTTTCATATATTAGAGACCCTCTCACATACATCTCAGAAGAAGATGGAGACATCATTTGGTCAATCCCAACCCATTGTGGAAATTGAGGGAAGAGATTGAAAATTCGCTCAGCGCGTTAGGGGAAGATTACATTGACATTTCCATCAAAACTACTTCAATTCCATTTAATTTTATTAATTTAAAATTCAGTACTAGAAATTCGTTTCCATGTTTATCACTTTGTCTTTGATTCTATTTAGGAGTTCTAAACGATATTGTTACAAAAATGTTTTGGTTCTGATTGTTTAGGCATGTATTGATTCTTCAATGGGGTACCTATATTGAATCCATGATTTGTATTCAGAAAATGAAAGAAAAATCATATCTTTCGACATGTGATCCGATTTTCAGAATAAATATCGTTTTTAAAACCGAAATGCCTTCCAATACATTATACCGACTTTGGAGGAATGCAGAATGCTCAAACTATATCCTTCTATACATGACCTATCTTCAGTTCTCATCCATCATTAGTCCTCTAATTTTGACCACTTTCATGTAAAAATTTGGCTTCACTCTATCCTATTGCATATCTGGCCTGAGTTTTGGTTAACACATGGGGTGGAGATCAATCTACAGGAATCATATCCAATAGGATCAGTAGGTTAAATTAAACAGACAATCTCATGTAATTATTTCGTGCTTTATCTAAGGAGTGGAGAGCCTAATAAACTCCACCCATCCACATTTGCTGGATGTTTTGATTTAAAAAAAACATTATACCGACTTTGGTCCTAATGTCTGGAATGGTACTTGTTTGTCCACTAAAACATAAACCGATTAGACTCCCGACATCTAAAATGTGAGTTCCAGGTGTTTGTCCGAAATCTAAACATCATGTACAAATTTCAAGCTAAGTACATATCATTGGATTTGAATATGAAATCGGAACCCCTATTGGTTAAGCCTCCGGCATTGAAACTTGTAACGGCGGTTACAATTAACGACCACGACGCACATCTGCATTGTGATTCTGGCTAATGGATGGTGATTAGACTACCGTCATTGTTCGACGACCGCGTTTAAAGGAGGTTCAAAACCGCTGTTCGTCGGCCAATTTAACCCGAAAACGCCGCCGTCCTACACTTACTCGGCCGGCGGCCACCTAGAAGCCCTATCCCCAACCAATCGATTATTTTTCTTTGGCAATTAAACTCCCTTATACAACCTCAAGTTTACTAACATGGACTCGCTTACTTTTAACACGTGAATTTAGAGAAGGTAGAATTGGTGATGGAGAATGTATTAAAAGAGTAAAAATTAAATAGAGTTGATGAAAACAATTTAAATTTTTCAAAAAAAATGAATGAGCCAATATAAAGAAAATGTTCTAACAAGGAGCGCGAGTCATTGTTAGAGAACCCAAGAAAGTATATCATTTTAATTAAACTACATACCACATTTTTGTTTTTAAAATGAATAATAATCTATATGGACCAACCACTAGGCAATGCCTAAGTGGTCAAGGCAGTGCGTCTGACCAGGTGCAACTCGAATCCCCCTTCCCCCGGAGTTGTATCATTATGACATTCCAGACCTAGATTTATAATAACTTTCAGTCTTATACACCAAGTTGGTCAATATGTGTGTGGGCCCCAATAAAAACTCCCACCCCCTTAATCCTAAGATATTTTGTACTTATGTGAAATAAATTTAATCCTAGGCTCGATATAGTATGATAAGTCAGATTATAAAAGGTTTAAGCTTATTTAATTATTAATGTGAAGGATTGGGTTCGCTAAATTTTGTGTTAAGGTAAATTCTAATTTTAAAAATAAAATAAATTATGAGTAGTTTTAATCATAGGAATCATGATGAGGATGGAACTAATTAAATTTTCTCCATTGCATACTGTCAGCATTTGAATTAGGATCTGAATTTAAAATTCTAGCATTTTCTAAACTACAAAAATATATAATTCACAAGAAAAAGTAGGACAACTAACAGAAATGAGATACCTATGATAATTTCCTTCTCCATTCCTCATGTCATAGATGTATAACTAAGAATCAGCAAGTATATATAATTCTTTTTGTCCGACCTTCATAGATCCAAAATGCCTCCTGCTAAACCAATTAACGATTAAATCAATCATAAAAAATCTTATTTCAGTTTTTTTATAGTTAATATAAAATTATTTATAAATTATGATATGTTTTAAAAGTTTTTTAAAGCTATAGAAATCTCATTGTAATAAATAAAAATAAACATCAAATCATCCTCATTAATTATATCAATATAAAATAATCTCATCTAATAATTAAGCCAAACTCTTGGGAAAGACCGTTTTCCCATAGGTATATGGAAAGACGGGGTTGAATTGGAATTATAGAAGGGTAAAATGTTTTAGTTACAATATTAAAATTTTATTATGCAACATTTATGAGTGCTAGGTTTATGACCCGATTAATACAACCAAAAATTTTATTTTAATTTATTCAAATTTACGGTTTAAACATCGGTCTTTCCATAAGTTATGGAAAGATCATTTTATAAGAGACGGACTCAATAATTAATCGGTGTAAAACAAGAATTTGTGTTATATATTAGCTTATACTATACGTACATGCATGCTGATGCCATCTCTTTCTTGCGCTAACGTTATTGATAAAATGTAAAACCCACAAGTAATTATGACTGTGTGTACTCATATATATAGTGCATACAAATGGTATACAAGACAGAATCAGATATGTAAAATGATATATACAAAACCAATCAGAAAGGGTATTCCTTTCTTAACCTGATTCTAATTGATCTA